>JASDQU010244905.1:87508-116984 GCA_032191745.1 Picea mariana
TTGAAAAAAAAAAAAAAACACTAACCAAAGAGCCATATCCTTTAATTATGTTTCAAGGCCTTATCCATAGTCGTATGAGAGCCTTTATAAGGTTTTACACACTACATGATTCTCAAGAAACTTCCTATGATCTAAGGATTAAAACAAATTTCTTAGGGACTAAAATATTCTCTTATGGTTCATGGACCATGAAGAGGGTCCAAAATCACCACACAAGCCTTGTAAATGGGATATTTATCCCATAAGTATAATATGGACACCATTACAAGGTTTGGAATGATAAGGACTGGTATTAGGGACCTAACCATGGTCCAAGGATAACCAATATCATCTAAGGTACAACCACAAAAAAAATTTCATTAATAGATGAATAAATATAATGTTTAAAGGATTAAACTGTGCCGAGATAGGAGGATTTTACAATCAGAAACTAAAGTCTTGATCTCTTAGCCTATCTATGTACTATTCAAGGAGAAGGTGAAGATTAAATTAAATATATTGTTCATCATTTTGAGTGGCTTGGATGATAACAACATTGTTGTCACTTTTAATGATAGCATGAAATAAAAAGGTGGGACATATGAACAAGAGCCCTACAAGTTTATTTTAGGCCATAATGGTTGTTGTTGGACAATGGTCAAAGCTTTGATACAAATCCCTAGTGTGAAAAAACTATTAATTGTATCCACATTATACTTTTTGGGTAAATATTTTATTTACACGGATTGTTGGTGGTTTGAAACCCTATGCATGGTCCATGAACCATAAAAGCATCTTTTAGTGCATAACACATCAAGCTTTATCTTTGGACAATGTGATATTCCCTAAAAACCATATAGTATGGAAACATTGTAATGTTTCCCATATGACCATGGTCAATGCCTTGATACCCATCCCTTGTGAAAAAACTATCTGAATGGTGTATGTATCCCACTTGGCAGATAAAGATACCCTATAAATGGTATGTTTAGTGGTTCAATACCTCCTTTTGTATCATGATCCATAGAAGCTTCCTTTAGGTCATATGACATTTTTCTTCCTTTCTTGACCATAATAACTATCCCATGATCCATCCCTGGTATGTAAAACCTCCTGTAGGCACCCATATCCCACTTATAGGTCATTGATACCTTTTAGGGAGCCTATGTGGTTATTTGAGGCCATGTTCATGGACCAAATCCTTAAAATATTTATACAGGACTTGAGGCCCTTCATTTCCTCTTCTTACCATGGTCAATATCCTAACACCCATCCTTGGTGAACAAAACCTCCTAATGGAACCCATATCCCAATTGAATTCCAAGCATCCCATCTAAAGGGCCTTCGTAGTGGCTCGAGGACTAATTCATGGTTCATGAGCCTTAAAATCTTCATTTAGGTCCTAATAACCTTTATTTTATCTTAGGATCATGGTTAAGGTATTAAGGCCCATCCAGTGCATCTAAAACTTTCTAATAACACCCATATCTCATTTAGAGTTCAAATATTCCACCTAAAGGGTTTATGTGGTAGTTCAAGGTGTCATCAATGTATTATGATCCATAGAAGATTAATTTTGATCCTACAACCATTATTTTCCTTCATTGATCTTGGTCAAGGCTCTATGACCCATGATTGGTATGAAAAATCTCTTAATGATTCCCATATCCCATGAATAGGCCAATTATTTGGGCATGTGGTTTGGTTTGAGGCCTAGCTAAGGGACTAGGGACATATAAGATTAATTTTGGACCAAAGACCTAGCCATCTCTCATGTGAAAAACCTCATAATGGTAGCCATATCCTACTCAAGGACAAAGGTACCTTCTAAAATTATTTGTGGTGGTATGAGGAATATTTTGTGTCTCATAAATCCTATAAGATTCATTTATATATTAAAGACCTTATTTTACTCCACCAATAATGGTCAACACCGTGATACCCATACCTACTACATAAAATATCATGATGGAAACCCTATCCCACTCATACGAAAAAAATCCCTTTTAGAGAGAATGTGTTGTAGTTCAAGGCCTTGATTATTTCCCATTATCCCAAGAATCTTCATTTGGGGTCCAATTCCTATGATTTCTCCCCCAACCATGGTGTTTTTTCTGCAACAACCCCTATTTACTTTTTCTTTTACAAGCGAAAGGAAAGTGGCCCCATACTAAAATTTTAAGTGTGTTTCCTAATCCTCTACTACTTGAGTCTGATGTTATTTCTTTCCCTCTTTTGAGGGATTTGAGGTTTGGTATTGATTGATGATTATTTTCATGGACGTTTACTATCTCTTTTGATATTATTATTTCAAATGTCTTCATTATTCTTAGTTTACCTATGATGTTTCATTGACATTTGTATGAGTGGTTGACACATTGTCTTCCTACCTTGTACAGTTTCCCAAGTGTTTAATGATTTTATATGGCTATAAGGTTGGATGATCTAGTACATGTATTGAATGAGTTTTATGTAGGTTGTTAATCATTTCCCTGGATGAATTATTCAAAGCTTGCTATCATATGGTTCTTAACATATTCATCTTTATACTCTCATATATTGGACAACTCTTAACTTGATTCATAAGGTCACTATTCCTTTATATGTGTTGGAGATTAGATGCATGCAACTATCATGATAGTTATTCAATCCAACTATCATCTATGATGGTAATCATAGATGATTACCTTCAATAAACCTCTCCTCTTCATGTTTTACAAAATTATCACTTATTCATAATTTTTCTTAAAGGAAAGAAAACACAACATTTTGATGCATTGGCAGATGTCCTCTCAATCACATAATTGATCTCGTCTCTTTCTATGGTTGTAGGAACAGGTTAACAAGATATCTTGTCTTCACAGTTGCTCCAGCCTTGAGATGCATGTGGGGGGAATCCTTTGATCTTCTTCCCCTTTTATCCTTCCCTTTATATATTGATATTTCCCTCTCTTTTATACCATTATTTTCTATAGTTAAACCTCATAGCTGGATTTTTCTCGTCGATATTTTTCCATCAACTATAATCATACTTAAATATGAGTCCTAGATGAAAATTTATGGCCTCCCAAAACCTCTTAATCCAAAACTAACCTTGTCCACCTCACACCCACATGGATCCCTCTCTCTTCTACCATATAACTTGGATCTGATGTCAGTGATGTGGTACCCACCACCTTCCTTATCATCATCAAAATTCCCCAAGATCCACTTCCCTTTTGGCCTTCCCCATCGTCGATGACACAGCCCTATACCTTTTCATCAACGTGGCTCAATCTCCCCTAGATATCGAGCACTCTGATCCTATTCTTCGATGATGACGTCTCCCAGTTGATCCAATGAATCTTAGGAGTCTGAGACCAATGACCTCGATCTTATAAAATTCGCAAAGATAACCGAAGTTTAACCCCTTCCCTCTTTCTCATATGATACCATTAACATGTGGCATCTGAATTGGCACCTTGCACACATGGCCTTTCCCATGAAATATCACCTATAATGACACATGTCACCTTGAAATCAATAATAACCATTACCAAAAAATCCACATCACCCACATGACACGTAAACCCATCCTCGACTTGACCTATCGACTAACATGGCCATACACGTCAGCACCAGACACCATGGCTTATCCCATTAAGTTTTGATGTGTGTCACCTTCATCGTTAGAACTCTGTCTCTCCCCACTCTCCATCACTCTGAAAACCCTCCTCTGACGAAAAATTGAGATATTACTCTTTCCATATCAATGATTGTTGTTAACTATATCACTCCCTCATCATCGACACTCCTTTTCAACCCTTCTTCTGATCACTTTGACATCTCCTTTCCCCGAAGAATGAATAATATCTAGCCTCTTCCATATCTAATGGTCTGGGTCATAAGTGAATATGTAAAGGGATTCAAAACCCTTGTGGGACCACTCGCATTCATCAACCACTCATATGGTGACACCTGTACCCTTTAGGGACATGTTGATTTCCATGCTAGCATGCAACATCACCTTGATGTCATATTTCCCTTTTCACTTGAATGGAACATAAGATAATCTACTGTTGAGATGATTCTGCTTATAATGGATAAACAGTTCTCATTCTTCTTCCACTTCCCCATCATCGTAATCACTCTAAGACTCAACTCACACCCTTACCAACCCTTCGTCACTGATGAATACCTTCTCATCCTCAATACTCCTCTTCTTGGGTTCTTGGATTGTCTATCTCTATCCTCCAATGATGACACCCTCCTCCATCAACAGTATATATATATATATTTACCCTCCATATCAATGACTATGATTTTTTCCCTCCACACACATAGATAAAAACCCCAGGCTTTAGATCAATAGTCCATATTTACCCCATAGATATGATCAATGGTTGTTGAGTGACTATTTTTAAACGACCATAAATTTGTCTACAAGTGTCAGAATGAGGTTTGTGATACCTCGTTGGAAAATTATTGGACAGAGGAACGTAGCTATATAGGCATCCAGGGAAAACATGTGAGAGAAGACATCAGAAAATGTAGAAAATAGAAACCCACATATTTGGGGGGGGGGAAATTGTCCATGCCAACTTCAAACAATCATATCTGGAGCTATGAGCAATGAAATCAGGCCCAGGAGGGCTCAATGGAAAGTTGGAGGAGAGAAGAATAAGTTGGGTTAGAAAGTGATTAAATATTAAGGGCATAAAAGTTTTGAAAATGAAAAACACATGTGGAACCTAAATTAAGATGAAAAACCAGCTATGCATACTTCAAAAAATCATATCTCAAGATACGGACAATGAAATCAAGCCAACAATAGCTCAAAATAAAGTTCAGATAGAGGAGAAGAATCTAGAATGATTTCATACAACAAGCCAAAGCTAAAAACACCCAGAAATGTTTGAGGAATAGAAGAAAACACCAATGGGTAGAGTCAATGATTATCTCTAACGAATATCATTTGTAAACTACCATAGGACAAAATTAAACAACCAGGGGTATCTTCATATTCCATTTATAGCTCCCACATATAGATTTTCGAAATGTAAAAAAGAAATGAAAAAAAAATGAAAGGAACAACCATGAGAATTGAAGAGTCTCTCTCTTTTCTTATAAAAAGAGAACTCATGGGATAGAATAAGACTTTTTCCCTTTGTAACAAAAGATGGTACTATTGCTTCTCATTAATAAAGAGCAGGAGGCATTTCGGAAATCTGTGATGTTGATAAGTGTATTAGAGGCTATTCTTTATGCATTTTTTTCTTTAGCTGAGTAGATAGGATTGTATTTTATGAATTATTTCTACATTGTGTTATGTTTGCTTATGCTATCACATGTTTCCTTGTGGGTACATAAATGATGTTATAGATGTATTGTTCAACTATTTTTCTGAATATCTGTAGCATTACTATTTTCATATATCATTAGAATACTTGAACTATTTATGGTTCTGATGGTATTATCTTTCATTGTACTCATTCTTTTAGTTTTTCTGGGATAGGTTAGAATTAGTTAGATTAGATTAGTTTCATTGCAATTAGTATAGCCTTAAGATTATTTAGAACCCTTTGGGGGGGAGTCTGATGTATTTCCAATTTTATTTATTTTAATTCTAAGTGGCAGCGAGGCCCATAAACTCATAGGAAACGATACACTAAATGAGAGTAGGTATGATTGGGACCTGCCATTGTGCATTTTCATGTATCTTCTTGACAGGACATTCAGACCCATCAATAGAAATGGCTCTAGAAAGAGGGCCAAATGATAAGCTAATCCTGTGGAGTCGTTATTGTTAATTAATTTATTTATTTATCAATGGCTCCATCACATATCCCTTATGGAGGTGTTTTTCTGATACCATACCATCAAAACCTCCTAGAAATATTTTACATTTCTTGTTGCAACTTAGATTTGATGGTGAGGGTAAAATATATGCATCTGAACATGATTTTAAATTCTAGAAATTTTGTGATTTTCACAATATTACCGATGGTAATGTCATTTGCAGGATGTTCACTCTCACTTTTCTTGGTCAGGTCAAGAGTTGGTGTGAGACTTTGTCGACTTTCTGTCTTCACACATGGGAAAAATTTGTGTGTGACGTTTTGAATGCTTTTGAGAATTATGATTATGATAATTTGTGTGCAGTAATTTTAGAGCTTAAAAAGAACGAAGATGAATGCCTTGAAGATTATGTTATCAGATTTACTCATATTTATTGTATATTTCCTTTCGACGATAGGCCCTCTAACATTGATTTGATTTCCTTTTTAGTTTCTCTTGCTAATGAAACATATGAGTAAGTGGATGAAGAATCTAAATCACGTTTTAATCTTTCCCCACATGATGATTTGGATTTAAATAAACATTTTGAAAATGATAATGGTTTACTTCATATATGTGTATATTTATTTACTGTGGGGGACATAGATCAGATAGAGAATTCTTTTTTTGAATAAATATATGTATCCTCTCATCACTCCATTCCCCATTTCTTTCCTTGTGACAAAAAAGAGGCCTCTTGTGTAAACTCAAGTTCAATTTTTTTTGTAGTTGACTAAGAGGAGGGTTTTGCTACTGATAATGGGACACTTGGGGTCACATTGATGGCTATGCTAATTTCTCATTATCCTATATCATTTTTTCCATCACAAGAAATGGACGAGGGAGCTATGAAGAAAACTTTAAAGACTGATAATTTTTTCAATGAAGAAAATTTGGACACTCATGAAATGAATTCTTCCTCACACATGGATAATCTGAAATTAATTTATGTTGATTTGGATTGTCACGATGTTTCAAATTCTCCTAGTTCAAGTGACATAGAGCAATATTGTTTTCCTATTGTTGCTAGATCATTTATTCAAACCTCTTGTTCTAATTATTCTTATGACTTGCTTCTCTCTTCTAACCATGAATATGCTTTGGAAGATATTTAAAATTATCATATGGTCCAGGAGCAAGACAACCTCGTTGATGAAGAAGTAAACATGCAGAACATACCTCTTTTATCTCAACAATCTACCTTTTGCTTGGATGAGGAAAAACATCTTGAGTAAATATGTGTTTGTTGTGAAACCATTCCTAGTATGCAACCCATTGATTCACAGTAATCCAACGATTTTTTTAAAGAAGAGGAACTACATTCAAGGAGTCACTTTCTAAAAAAAAATCTTGTTCTAGAGAGGCTTTTAATTCTCTTAATTCTTCCATTTATTTTTATTTGTATCCTGATCTCTTTAATGGTTTGACTTTGCAGGAAACCACCAATGATCCGACTAAAATAAAATCAATGGGGTTGACCCCTTTATAATACTTGATGGGGGGAATGTACATACATAAGATAGAGAGGATAAGGCCTTTTCCCATGAACTGATTAATTATATGTCTTATCAACCTTTTTCATGGGATAAAGGGAATGCTATATTAGTTGTACATCAAATCATGTCTTCTTCTTTCTCATCTTCATTTTTATCAATAATGAATATTATTGTTCAAGTAGCCCTTGAATGGATATTATTGATACTATTGGATCTCAACATTGTCTTGAAATTACCTCTCATACCATGGTGGATGATAGTCTATGTAGATCATTTGTTTCCACTAATTTGTCTCAAGTTGATAGTTACTTGAAGTGTAAGTCTAGGGAGGATAGACAAGATAATGAGGCACTTTGGTCTATGTCGATGGTTATGCCAAGCCCTTATTCTTTTGACTTGTCTTCAAGGATAAATAAATTTATTAGCATGAATATTCTCTCACCGAGCACACTTCACATGAATTCTACGCACGGTCCTCATTCGGTATGTTATTTTCCATTGAACTCCCTCCATCAATTCTATGATAGTAGTGCAATAGTTTATGATAGGATTGAAGCATGGTTGGATAGATCTTACTTGGATAGATTTCCCATGAATTGTCACAATGACATGTTTAATATGGTGAATAGAGTTTTTGATGAGTTAATTTTTCCTACTTTTAGTCAATTCTTATTCCAAGATCTGTCACTAATCTTTTGTCTTGACCATACGTATGCAGGCTTGGGATTATAAGGATGGATACATTGACATTATGAATTTACATAGTTCATTTTTTCAGCCATTGTAGAGTAGAGTATGAGTAAGGTAGAATAGACTATTGTCTTTCCTTTGCATAGTTTAGCTTTGCTTTCTAGTTTTTTTAATTAGTTTTATGTTTTCGTTCTCTTTTCATTACTATTGGTTGAACAATAAATGAGTTTCTTGGAAGGGCTAGAAAGAAATACAAGGCTTTCACACTAATTTCCACTTGATTGGATTTTTCAATGTAATTTTAATTGGGGGGGGAACGGGGGGATTTACTTCATTTCATTCTCAAATTTTCTATGTGTTGAATAATTTTCAGATCACTAACTCTTATGCCCGATCACCATGTCAAATCTTCTTGAAACATTGGACTATCTTGCAAGTGGAATATTTTAAACTAGAAAAATATTCATTCCCTCTTGTAATGAAAGTGGATACTCAGATTTGTCCCATACTCATATCCACCTAAGTCCAATCTGGAAAAAAAAAAAATAGTTGAGATTCTCATCAGTTTTGGCCTTGTTGTCCCACACATAGTGAATGAAAATCTGAGTGAATAATTCTACCCATTTGATATTGAAACCACTCCAATTCCTTACATTTATTTAAATGATTATTTTGGGTTTGGAGTTGTTCAAATAATTTATTTCACATCCACTCTTGTCTTCGATCACTTTCAACCAACATGGTTTTTCTGTTTAGACCGTTTTAGCATAATGAACTTTGCTTATTTTTTATTTCTTTCGAGTTATTTTCTATTAACACTTTTAGTTTAAATTTCTGGGCATTGGATGCATATGTCTTATGCTATGTTTAGTTAGCTTTTTGAAGAGGAGTTTCATCTCTTATTTTCCAGCTCTCCTCACCCAATTTTCATCTAATACACAACAACAAGAGATATTGTTTCAGGTTGCCTAGAAACATGTTTTATTATTGTGGACACCACTCTTACATTAAATATTTTGCTGATATATTTTTCAAAAAATTATTTGGCCACCAATCATTTTATTCCCCAACTCACTGATTGATCAAAGACTCATCTTAGCATTGTCAATTCGATAGATTTTTAGACCTGGTGTTTTATTCAACAATATATTTTCATCCTTTGGGTTTACTGATTTTGGGTCACTGATTGTGGTCACATTCATGAGTAATATAATTTTTTTCATGGTTGAGAATTATCTTATTATATCATGTTGAAACCATTCAAATGCTTAGGAGTTGTAAACACCTTATGGAATATGTCAATGCATCTTCTAAGATTTCAATTTCCAATCTTCATCGTTTATTGTTACTTCATCCATGATAGTAATTTTCAAGATGTAAATTTCTTATGGGATGTAACTCATGGGCCCCACACTCTTCAACACTCTTTGAACTCAGAATCAATTTATTCATAATAAAAAAAGGTAAGCATGTTTGGGTCATGTTGGTAGATCTTCTATTTTGATTTCTCTTACTCATGAGCTTGTTGATTTTGTTTTCCAGATTATATGTCTCATTATTTTTAACGAAAAACATATATAGTGGAGAGACAACATATACACTCTTATTTTTCATTTCATTTCCTTCATATTCTATGACATGTAATCTAGAGGAAATGAAATTTATGGTTTCTCTACTTGGAACACTCTTGATAAATTGAGATATCAGTTATATGGACTTTCCCATGATTTCAATCTTATCATGTATTAGAAATATGATCTTAATCACTTCATTCAAATTCAATTTTTAATTATATATTTCATTTGAATTGGGGAAGCCAATCCGTATAGGTTGTGACCTGAGATCAGTTGCACCTTTCCAATAATATCTTAATTGCTCCATTTTCTTGATGATTTCCTCTAGCATCTCACAAGGATGAAGGTGATTATGCTAATGTTTCACATTATTATCATTTCTAATCAGAGGAAACATAGACCTTGGGTTGCAATGATGGTAATTTTTTAAATCATATATTTATGACCAAGATTGGTAATGGATGGGTATATTTACAAAATAGATGCAATTAGAGTCTAATGGTATTGTTTGATTAATTTGATTGACTCTGATTTCAGGAACAAGACGTTGGGTCTATGGATTCAATTCTAACAACAATCAATGACACTAGACTCTCATATTGAAGAGAATGTTGTGGGAAAGCACATAGTACTCATCTCTCGGGAAGAAGGTTGTGACAATTGACTGAATGAACAACCAATGAATACTTGATGACTGCATTGTCCTTTACACATAGTTTTATGACAGCCAACTTAGTTTAATTTTACCTTAGCTTAGCATGATTTTCCTAGAATTAGTGTTAATTCTGATCTTTACTTTTCAATTTAGTTTAATAAGTCAGACATTTAAGACGAGGATTTCTTCCCAAAATTCATAATAGTTGATCACAATGTTCTCCTTTTTTTATGTAGCTTGGGAAATGGCTTGTGCAATCAACAACTCATGATTTTTCTCTTGAAATGAAAGCAACTTAGGGAAGTGATAATCTAACTTGCCTACTTAAGATTCCTTTGAGACATATTTTGATTAATAAACTAAGAATGTCACCAAATTACCAATTGATCAAAAATAGCCTTTGTCTCATTTATATATTCCCATTTTAATTTATGATCTAGTAGACGTTTGGGGTCTTTTAATGATTCTTTTGATATCCTCCATAACTGTTAATTTTCCCTCTTTGCCTTATCAAATTGCATTATTAGAATGAATCTTTGGTATTAATGTTTATCTTTTATGGAAAAGAGAAAATAACGCTTTGGCAAGAAATATGAAATGTATTTTCTATTGAAAATTAATTATTTTCAAATATGCAAAGGAATTTATCATGTCATGAAATTTTAAGAGCTTGTGGATTTGTGGAATGTTCCATGTAATTGGTTTTTTAAAATATGTTTTGATTGAAAATATACATTAACCCATGTTTCTTGATTCATGGAAACTTGTTTTTTGGACCGGATGAAATAACTTGTATGTGATAGTTGGATTGCAGAATTGTGTTGCTAATCTTTTACACCAGATCATCAATTCTTGTAATCTACTTTATCCTTCCTTCCAGATCTCAACTTCGGGAATTTTCCTTTTTGGATTGATATTGAGTGGTTCACATGTATTGATTGGTTATTTCCCTTGGTTTCTTCCCCAATATTTCACTGAAAACAATTTTTTGTTGCAGCCACCAGATTTGTTACTTGTTGTTGGGTTCTATTCCTATTTTTCAGCCAATTTTCACCCTTTTAATGAATGAAATTTCAACTTCAGATTTCTTTTAGTTTAGTTTTACTTTTCATGAATTGACTTTTGATTTCATTCTTGCTTTCTTATTGTACAGTTTTCTTCCATATTTTGATATTACTATTGGTATTTCCTTGAGCTTATTTGACTCGTATCCTTCCTTGAGGATTTCTCTTTAAATTTTAATGTTTGTCAATTCTAGTCACATACTAAAGATTTTTCTTACAAGTCATAAGATGCATGGGTCGCTCTATTTGAATGAACATTTATAAAGTTCTCAATTGTAGGTATGGACTAATATTTGTGGTGGAACACACATTCTTGCTAAGTGTACCATGATAATCCATAATTATAGGAAACTGCATATCCACTCTTTTCTTTGAGCTCCATCCACTTCACATTAATAAAATGGCCAATGTTATGATGGTTTTTGGGGAGACCTATGGGTTAAAATAAAATTCATAACATCTACTCATAAATCAAGATAACTCTAGTATCACCCCTCTTCCTTCACACCCTATGTGCATATATATATATATATATATATATATATATATATATATATANATTCTGAAATTAAGAAGGAAGTTGAAAGAACTATTAACAGTGTGGGAAGTATAAGTAAACCCGTTAGGGCTATGGATGCCTACTGGAAGCAGGGATATGCTTGTATGGTATCAAGGCAACTTCGGTAGGGCTATGGATGCTTGTTGGCAGCAAAGTAATGTTGGGAAAAGAGAGATGAGGAACACACTTATGTATATGTTCGCTTGTTAATAAATGTGAAATCCCATGGTTGAACCAAAGCTAACCTGAAGTGTGCATCTAGTAAAATAATTTATCTCATTAATTGGCTATTTGAAAAAGGTGCGTTAGATTACAATTACTAGAAATATTGGGTTATATATTTTATAATTTAGGTGTCATTGTGGTACCTATGAATATTAGAAAATTGTATGCAGTTTGTTGAACTTATCTTTAAAATTCAGATCTGAAGTATAGGCCCTAGACTTCTATTGATAGAAATATTTGGTTCTTCCAGTGTGTTTCCATTTGTTGTGGATGCAACAACCCCCATTTATGATAAAACATAAACAAGAACAACAACATGGCGGAAAAGGATCACTAGCCAACACAAAATTATTCACTCCAAGGTTACATATTTATAGTACAATGGGTGATGCCACCTCATAGAGAGATTTTCTCTAGATCCTAAAATCATGCATGATGACTAGGCTAGGCAATCTTAATTAACTCATTAGTCATCACTTGAGGATATATTACTAATATCCTAAATGAATAATACAAATATAGGTGACAATTTAGACTTAGTGATTGGTAAAGGTAAGCCATAGGCTAACAATTTACTTTTTCTCTTACAAGTGAAAGGAAATGGGTCCCCTACTAAAATTTTAAGCCTATTCCATAATCCTCTACTGCTTGAGCTTGATGCTATTTCTTTGCCTACTTTGAGGGAGTTGAGGTTTGGTCTTCACTGATGATTTTTTTGATGGAGATTTATTATCTCTTTTGATCTTATGATTTCAAATGTCTTCATGATTCTTAGTTTACCTATGATGTGTTGTTGACATTCGTATGAGTGGTTGACATATTGTCTTCCTACCTTATAAGATTTACCAAGTGTTTAATGATTGTATATGGATGCAAGGTTTGATGATCTAGTACATGTCTGGAATGAGTTTGATGTAGGTTGTTAATAATTTCCTTAGATGGCTTATTAAAATCTTGATATCATATGGTTCTTAACATATTCATCTTTATACTCTCATATATTGGAAAACGCTTAACTTTATTCATAAGGTCACTAATACTTTATATGTGTTGGAGATTAGATGCATGTAGCTATCATGATAGTTAGTTAATCTAGATCATAGATTATTTCCTTCAATAAACCTCTCATCTTCATGTTATACAAAATTAGTACTTATTCATAATTTTGTTTAAAGTAAAAGAAACACAATATTTTGATGCATTCGTAGATGTCCTCTCAATCGCATAACTGATCTCATCTTTTTCTATGGTTGCAGGAATAGGCTAGCGAGATATCGTTTCTTCACAGTTGCTCCAACCTTGAGATGCATGTGGGGGGAATCATTTGATATTCTTCCCCTTTTGGCCTTCCCTTTATTTATTTATCTTTCCCTCTCTTTTCTTCAACTATTTTCTCTAACTAAACCTCATAGTTGAATTATGATCATTGATCATTTTCCATCGACTGTAACCATACTTAAATCCAAGTCCCGAATTAAAATTTATGGCCTCACAAAAACTCTTAAGTCAAAACTCACCTTGTCCACCTCACACCCACGTGGCCCCCTCTCTATTCTTCCATCCAACATAGAGTTAATTTCACTGATGTGGTACCCACCACCTTCCTTATCATCGTCAAAATTCTCCATGATCCACTTCCCTTTTGGCCTTCCTTGTCATCGATGATGCCACCCTATACCTTTTCATCATTGTGGCTCCATCTCTCATGTGTCTTGAGCACTCTAATTCTATTCTTCGATGACGAAATATCCCATTCAATCCAACGAATCTTGGGAGTCTGAGACCAATGACCCTGATATTATCGGAGCCACAAATATAATTGACGGTTAACCTCTTCCTTCTTTCTTAGTTGATACCATTAACATGTGGCATATGAATTGGAACCCTACACACATGGCCTTTCCCATGACCCACCTAGAATGAAATATGTCACCTTGAACTTGACATTAACCATGGAAAAAAACTCCACATCACCCATATGACATGTAGACCAATCCTTGGCTTGACTTGTGGATTTACGTGGCCATGCACGTCTGTACTAGACAACATGTCTTATCCCATTAAGTGTTGACATGTTTCCTCTTTGTCATCAGAACTCCATCTCTCCCCACTCTCCAGCACTTTGACGACCCTCCTCCAATTAATGAATGAGATATTTTTATCTCCATATCAATGATTGTTGTTAACTATGGCACTTCCTCATCATTGACACTCCTTTCTGCCCCTTCTCCCGATCACTCTGACCTCTCCTTTCCTCGACGAATGTATAATATCTAGCCTCGTCCAGATCTGATGGTCTGGATCATAAGTGAATACGTAATGAGATTTGAAGCCCTTGTTGGACCACTCTCATTCATAAACCACTCAGATGGTGACACCTGTACCCCTCAGGGACATGTTGGTTTCCATGCTAGCATGCAACGTCACCTTGAATTCATATTCCCCTTTTCACTCCAATGGAACCTAAGGTAATATACGGTTGAGATGATCTTGCCTATAAATGGATAAACAATTCTCTTTATTATTACACTTCCCCATCATCATCATCACTCTAGGACTCAAATCGCACCCTTACCAACCCTTCGTCGTCGACACTCTTCTTCTTGAGCACTTGGATGTTCTAGCTCTATCCTCCAACAATGATGCACTCCTACAACGATGGTCTAGATCTGTTTACCTGCAAGATGATCGGGATTTGTGAGAGGAAAAAAATGAATAACAGACTTAATACAATAACACAGAGATACAGAGAACAAAAACATATTTCTAGTATACAATAACTTCTATTGAATAAATAAAATAGGATGAAACTGTAAAAATGTAGAACTAAAAACAACTTGCTCGAATGGTGGTAGCTATCTCTGAGAAGAGATGTTGTTTCTACGCACATCTGTCTGATAAGAATGATTACAATGAGGCTCTACAGGCCTTTTTAACATTACTCATGAATGCAAAATCCCTAGAAATCCAAAAACCTAAACCTAGGAGATGAAACACCAAAATTTATGTGGGTCGTGATGGGTAAGTTGGTACCTCAACTTCCTGGGGTTGTAACATTTTCATACGACCTCCATTTTAAGCAAGTGATAGCCCGTTGGAAAGATATTTTCTATAACTACAAATTATGCCATCAAAGTTTGACTTTGTCTATAGTTTGATTGTGGAAAGACAAAAAAACATTGTTTAGGGCCCCAAAACGGCCCTGGAAGTACATAAAGATGTAGTGACATGAAAAAATCCAAAAGAAGCAAGTTGGATTAGGTGGGCAACCACTTATCTCGACCTGTAAGCTTTGTAGGTCTTCAAACAAACCCAGAAGTGTAGAACCCACAATTACAAATAATTACATAAGAACATGTTGAACTAAAAACTTCCANAAATGGTCTCCATTGCATTGAGTTCCCCCATCAGGTGAGGAAATTTATGTTGAATGTAGCTCCAAGTGACCCACTTTCCTTGGTGCAGGAGTTGCCCTGCCTTGACAACCCAATAAAGTTGGATCCTCTTCTAGCAAGTTCCCTTGACCCGTGTGTCCACTATATAATCATTGGGTGTGTATTCCATGTAGTCAGGGTTGAGATTTGTTTCTTTCAATTGTTCTGCGATCTCCAAGGTTTCCAATAATAGTGGAAAATATGGCTAGAGGAGGTCCACATTGAACACTGGGTGCAAGCCAAAGAAGGAGGGAGTGTTGAGCTCAAAATCATTGTCACCCACATCCTTGGTGATAGTGTAAGGCCCCTAGCAAAGTGGATGGAGCTTTCGATGGGGCCCTGTAAGGAATTATTTTTGCAAATGTAACTGGACCTTGTCTACCACTTGAAACTTGTGTGGTACCTGGTGTTGATCATGGCGCTACTTGTACTTAGCATTGGATTTTTGCAAAATCTCATGGACCTATTGGAAGATGTGTTGAATCCTCTCAACGAATCTGGTGGATTTTTTGGCCTCATACTGAAAAAGGGAGGAATATTTCTGTGTTGTTGCAAGAGGTAGTGCAACATCAATGGGACCCAAGGGTTGGAATCCCAAACCCACATGAAAGGGGATATGGTCGGTGGATCTATGGAGATCCCTATTGTAGCTATGTTGAAAATAGGGAATACTTTCATCCCATGTACACGAATTCTTAGAGTTATACATGCACAATATGTGCACAATCATTCGATTAATGACCTCTATTTGGCCATCGGTTTGAGGGTGGAAGTTAGTGGATTTAGTGAGCTTAGTGTCCAACAGTGACGAGAGACTCGACCAAAATGTGTTGAGGAACTTGTTGTCCTAATCAGAGATGATGGTCTGTGGTATCCTAAAATGGAAACACACTCGTTCAAAGAAGAGCTTGGCAATATATGTCGATGTGATGCTCTTCTTGTAGGCTGTGAGAATGGCCATCTTCGAAAACCGATCAACCACCACAAATAAGCAATCATTGCCTTGCTTGGTGGATGGAAGGTCAGACATGTAATCCATTTAGATGGATTCCCAAGGCCTCTTGGGAATAGGAAGAGGGGTGAATAATCCTTTCTTCTTGATGACTAGCTTGGAAATGGCACATGCAGTGAAAGATCTGATATACTAGTTGATGTCCTGTTGAAGTTTTGGCCAATAATTTTTTTTTGTAGAACGAACACATTTTTCTCCATGCCAAAATGTCCTACCGTCGGACTGTAGTGGGCCTCCCAAATCAACTTTGCACACTCTCTTGCAGGAACATGGAGATGGCCTAGATGGCATAACAGTCTGTCCTAAATGTGAAAATTGGTGACATCCGGGCCTGTACCCAAGAGATGATAGGTGGTGGTGAATTCTATATCTTGTTGATAAAGTTGGGGCCACTCAGATGCCTCATTCCCATAGGAATGGAGAACACTAGTGAGTGAAACCATGGGAGGTCGAATGAGGTAGTCAACGACATGATTTTTTCTCCATGTCTTATACTTGATGTTGATATGGAACTACTGCAAGTAGGTGGACCACTTCTGATGGCGGTCGTTCTACAACTTCCCCTGTGTCTGTATGAACTGCAGAGGCATATGATCAGTGTGGATGATTGTCTCCTTTCCCAGAATGTAATGTTTCCATTAATGATATGATTTTAGAATGGAATACATTTCCTTGTCATAGGTGGGTTATTTACGGACAATATCTGAGAGTGTCTCACTATGGTATGCTACCAGATGACCATGATGAGTGAGAACTGCGCCTACAACATAGTCGGATGCATCAGTCTCAATATTGAATGATTGTTGTAGATCGGGTAAGGAGAGTACTGGATTTGATCAAAAGAGATGCTTCAAATCATCAAATACTCATTGTTGTGCCTTCCCCCACGTAAAATTTTCCCTGCCACTGCCCTTGGTCACTTGGCTAAGGGCCCATGCAATATGGGAGAATCCCAATATGAATTGTCGGTAGAATCTCGATTAGTGTGTTCGGGGCTAGCCAATCACAGATGACTTGGATCTTATTTGGATCCACATGTACCCCATGATCATCAACAATTTATCCAAGTATTGGACCCTGTTCATGCCAAAGGAGCATTTTCTTAAGTTGGCATATAGCTTGTGTTATCATAGAGTGCTCAAAAAATATTGAATATGATGCATGTGCTCATCCCAATTTCTGTTGAAGATGAGGATTTCATCCAAATATACCACCACAGAAGAGTTTGTGAAGGGTCTCAATACATCATCCATCAACCTCATGAAAGTGGTTGGTGTATTTGTTAATCCAAAGGGAAAGACTAGCCATTCAAAGAGAACTTCTTTAGATTTGAAAGCTATCTTCCATACATCATTTGGTTCAATGGGAACTTGGTGTTAGCCATACTTTAGGTCAATCTTGTTGAAGAACTTTTCCCCCTTGAGTTGGTCAATAAGGACATCAATTCAGGGAATTGGGTACCGGTTCCTAACTATGATTTTGTTTATTTCTCTGTAATCAATGCAGAGCTACTAGGTCCCGTATTTCTTCTGCACTAGTACAATTGGGCTTCCGCAGGGGGGGGGAGATGGGTTTGATGTGCCCCTTTTAAGGAAACTCTTGGATCTGACACTTGATTTCTTCATTTTCCATCAACAAGTGACTATAGAATGGTGTAGCACACCTTTTCGGTTACCAAGGCTTAATTGCTCTTAAAAGAAAACTATAACACCACTTTGTACATAACTCATACAAGCATTATATAATCCACATGCGTTTAAGAAAAGAAATACATTTAAGCTCAGAGTAAACATATTATTTACTGCTATACTTAACAATCAATAGCGTTTAATATTAATTCATATACATAACGGAATTCATGATAACATAAGCAGCACAGTCATGCAAAACATGATTAAATCATAATCAGATACTTATCTTTTAACAGTGGTAGATTCCACCAACCAAGTGCAGGCCTTCCACGAACCTCCCAGCCTTAGACCGCACTGCTCATCAAGCTCAGTGGTGGGTCAACCCCTAACTGGGACTAAGCTCCACCTCGAGACAAGGAATTCTAGGCTAGGCTGAGGTTACAGAGAAAACAACACACAACCACAAGGAAGAGATTCTATCCCAGGAACACTCATGCTCACTGCCCACAGACCCTCATTCCCCACATGCCTGTTCCACCCCAGGAGTATACACCTTCTCTGTCACCTGGACAGTCCTTCGGCTACTAACCTCCCTTGCCTTGGGTTACAACAACAAACTGGACCGGAAGTCTCCGAGCTCTGTGGCAGCTACAAGGTTCCTTCCAGGAGTTCTCTCTTTCCTCTGCGCACTCTCTCACCTAGAGAGAATTGCTCACAGGCCAACAACATGTTCTTCCAACCTCAATCACCTCTCTCACCTGGAGAAAGTTTTATACAACTGGCCAACAAGCCCCCATGCAGTCCAGCACTGCGTGGCCACACAACCAACAGGGAAAACGAACACGGGCTTTCCAACTGGTTCAACAATGGCGGAGGGTCTCATGGATATGGATTTGAACAAGGCTCCACGCATAGGCTCGGTGCTCAGAAAGAGGATGTTTCGGCCTTTCAGAATCAACACACAGGCTATCCCCAAAATCAACATAGACTATTTTTCCTGGTTTCAGAACAGAGGAATACACCGGTTTCCTCAGAGCCAGATACAGGCTTCCTCAAACTGGTTCGGTGATGGAAAATGGGTCTCACGGTCATGGCTTCGAGACAGAGGTGTACTGGCTCTTCATACCAAACACAGGCTTTTCATCTCTCAGGGATGCACGAGGTATTCTTTGCAGAGGTCGGGTTGATCGTACTGCTCAGAGCCCATACACGCTCAGGCAGTCGAGTGGAATGGAGGAGGACCCCCTCTCATGGCTCATCTTGGCCATTTTATTTACATGGGTCGGGGCTGACACTTGTCACCCTAGAGACTGCATGTGTTTACCCAGTACGCATCCCCTTCCTCGTGGTTAGGAACTTAGGATAAAACATAAATGGCACATGTTCTTTTGGAATAATAATAAAATATTATTGCCAAGCTTAAGCCCCCTAGGCTAAACACTTAACCTTTTTTCCCACCTTCCAGCCCCTAATTTCTTGCCCTCTCTATGGATGCTTAGTCCCCCTTCACTCATTCATCATGGTCGGTCTGCACATGGCGGTGTTTATATTTTATTAATGTGTTGCATACATACAGGTACAAAATCAGGCCTTGGCCTCCAACCCTTAGGCTCTCTGGCCTAACAATCACATAAGCCTATCGGCTTATACAAAACTTGGCTCACCAACCTATAGCACATATTTAAAATTCATTTCATACATCATATTTCCAAAGGGGTCGGTCTTGGGGACACTACAATCCCCCTCCCCTTATTTTTGCACTATCCTCAGTGCTACCTTACACTGTCTCTTCAATCTTTTTCAAAATTTTCAAAAATATGCGGGTACTCTGCCCGCATAGCATCTGCATGCTCCCATGTCACGTCCTCAGGACCATACCAGGTCCATTGGACCTTTACAATCTCTATAGCTCGATTCCAGAGATGTGTGTTTTTCCTGTCCTTCTGGTTCTACCTGAATCACATTCCAATCGATAACATGATTAGCATCAGGTACATATTTCTTAAGAAGTGAAACATGAAACACATTATGTACAGTCATAGATGTGGGTAATGAAAGCATGTATGCAATTGGCCCAATCCTTTCCAGGATCTCAAATGGCCCACAAAATCTTGCTGCCAACTTGGCACAACTTCCCAGCTCCAGGGAACTCCTGTTAGTTTTCACTTTCAGGAAAACATGGTCACCCACTTTGAATTCTTTATGGGTTATGTTACTATCAGCGTAAATTTTTTGCCTGTCCTGGGAAGCTTTCAGATTCCATTTAATTTTTATCATTTGATCTTCCATATCTTTGAGCAGTTTAGGCCCAATGACTACTCTATCAGCTGGATTATCCCAGCTCACTGGAGTGTTGCACTTTCTTCCATAAAGTGCTTCAAATGGGCTCATCTTCAATGATGCATGATACCCATTGTTGTAGGAAAATTCTACCAAATGCAGGTAGTCTTCCCACCTTGATGGTTTATCCATCACATACATTCTCAGTATGTCTTTTATTACCCTATTCACCCTCTCTGTCTGACCATCAAACTCAGGATGATACGCTGTACTAAAGTTCAGATTCGTTCTGAATCCTTTGACCAGTCCTTTCCAGAAATTTGAAGTGAATTTCGGGTCCCTATCAGACATAATTGTCTTAGGAATTCCGTGCAAGCGTGCAACTTCTTTTAAAAAGATATCAGCAACATCAGCTGCCCTGTGGGTGGTTTTCAGTGGAATAAAATGGGCGGCTTTAGGAAGCTTGTCCACCACCACCATGATTGAATCATGTTGATTTCTTTTTCTAGGTAGTCCGGTGATAAAATCCATTGTTACAACATCCCATTTCCATTCAGGAATGGGTAAAGGCTGCAGCAACCCTGCTGGGTGCCTATGCTCAGCCTTAACCTTCTGGCACTCCATACATTTGGTGATGTATTCAGCGGTTTCTTTCTTCAAACCCGGCCAAAAATAATGGCTTTTGACTGCTCCCACAGTCTTATGATATCCAGGATGTCCAGCATAAGCCATGTTATTCATTTCTTTTAGAATTGTCAGCTTCAACTCTCGGACATTGGGTACATACACTCTGTTTTTATACAGAAGTAAGCCATCAGTTCCCAAGGTGTAAATTTCCTTGGTTTGTGGTCTCTCACACTGCTGTAGCTTTGCTACTAAATCTTTGTACTGCAAATCAGCATTTGCAGCTTCCAAAATTCTGTCTTTAATCTCAATCCTGTACATGCTAATGGTTGTAGCATGTAATTCGTGCACTTTTCTGTTGAGTGCATCAGCCACCTTATTTTCTTTCACTTTGATATGCTTGATATCAAAGTCATATTCGCACAGAAACTTTAGCCATCTGATTTTCCTGGCATTTAGAGTCGGCTGATCAAATAAATACTTCAGACCATTATGGTCTGTTCTCAACTCGAATCTCTTGCCCATGAGGTAATGTCTCCATTTCCTCAAGGCGTGGACAACTACTGCCAGCTCTAAATCGTGAGTGGCATAATTCCTCTCATGCTCCTTCAACTTTCGGGACTCATAGCAAACTACAAATCCCTCTTCGCTAAGAACTCCTCCCAACCCTTCCTTACATGCATCGGTGCACGCTATGTAATATTTATTTGGATCTGCAATCTTCAAGATTGGAGCACTGGTTAGCAGCTGCTTCAATTGCTGGAAGTTGCTCTCACATTCTTCAGTCCACTGGAACTTCTTCTCCTTCCTTTGCAAGGAAGTGATAGAATGAGCTATCTTTGAGAATCCGGTTATAAACCTCCTATAGTAGCCTGCGAGACCCATAAAAGATCTAACTTCTGCCACATTCCTTAGCACTAGCCATTCTTGAATGGCCTATACCTTTTCAGAATCCACAACGATCCCTTCTTCAGATATAATGTGCCCCAAGTAATGAATCTGCCTTTGATAAAATTAGCACTTGCTTAGTTTTGCATATAGCTGGTGTTCTCTCAACACCTGCAACACCATTCTCAGGTGTTGCTCATGTTCTTCCTCTGTCTTGGAATATACCAAGATATCGTCCAGGAAGACTATGACAAACTTGTCCAAATAATCTCTGAACACTCCATTCATTAAGCACATGAAAATAACAGGCATGTTGGACAGCCCAAACGGCACCACCGTGAACTCATAATGACCGTACCTTGTTCTAAAGGTGGTCTTTTTGANTTTGCATCCTTCAACTGATCAAAAAGATCATCAATCCTTGGCAGAGGATACTTGTTCTTAATAGTGACCTTATTCAACTATCGAAAATCAATGCACAGTCTCAGCGTCCCATCTTTATTCTTCACGAATAGGACTGGGGCACCCCACGGTGACATGCTGGGGTGAATGTATCCCTTATTTAGTAGCTCTTTGAGCTGCAATTGCAACTCTTTCAGCTCTGGCGTACTCATTCTATAAGGAGCTTTCGAAACTGGAGCTGCTCCAGGCACCAAATTTATAGAAAAATCGATGTCCTTCTTCGGAGGTAGTCCAGGTACCTCCTAAGATACATCCTTGAACTCTTTGAGTACCTCGTGGTCTTACATATTCGAGACTACATCTCGGGATGCTTCTTCCACCCGAGCTGCAAATAATTGACAGCCCTTCTTGTAGCACTTCTTCAACTGCATGGCTGAGATTTCTCTGACAGCCACTACTCTGGGAATTCCTTGGACTGTTACCTGATTTCCCTCTTTGTTTAGGCACGTAAACCTCTTGTTGCGGTAGTCTAGAAGGGCATGGTGCTGGTCCAACCAGTCCATCCCAATTAAGCAGTCGTAAGAGCCTAAAGGAAGAATATTCAATTCATCCTTAGTGCTCAATCCTTTCATGTCCACTAAACAGGACTTAACCAATTCAGTGACCTTCCTCTTGGTCCCTGTGGCCAACTGCACTAACCAAGACTTCTCATGTTTGCCTCTCGTTAGATGCAAACTGTCCACCATTCTAGGATCTATATAACTATGGTTATCCCCTAAATCAATTAAAATAACAAGTGGTCAGTTGTTGATCGTACCTTCTACTTCAATCATGTGCGATTGAAATTCTGCTTGTTTGTTGTCCAGGGTTGCATAGATCCTCGACATTATGCTGCCCATATCCTCCACTATTTCAACTTGCTGAATAGTATGGACAGTTCTTGCTTTATCTTTTATGTGGGGGCAGTCTCTGTACCTATGATTCCCTTTATAGCCCCAACACTCCATAGGTGGTGGTCTTGGCATCTACTCACTCCCTTCAATTTTCCTGGGCTCTCTAAAAGATGACTGTCCCCAACGACTGTTCCTAAAAAAGGGAGGCTTGTTTCCCTTCTGCCTATGTTCTTTCTTAAACCTCTTCTGGTCATCCCAAGCCTTCCGAAAGGTAGGCTTTTCTCTTTGTTGTCCGTATAATCATTTCACCCTTCTTATGGTTTTTTCCATGGTCTTAGGATTGTCATATTGAATCTTGTCACCAATGGAAGGTGGCATTCCACTCAAGTACCTATGAATTTTGACAGCCTCATCTTTGATGAACGGAACATACTTCATAAGTTCTAGAAAACTTCATTCATACTCATCCATGGTCATGTTGCCCAACATGAGTTTGAAGAACTCCTTCATCTTTCTGTCATAGTATCTTTTGGTCAGGTATTTCTTCTCAAAATACCTCTTAAACTCCTTCCAAGTGACCTCTTTTTCTCTGATGTGTTGCACCTACACAAACTGATCCCACCACATGGATGCTTTTCCTTTCAGTTGATACATTGCAATTCTTCCTTCTGCATGGGCAGAATAATTTTGCAGTTGGAAGTATTTCTTCATACCCAGCAACCATGTTTAGGCATATTCTTCCTTCTTATGTTCACCATCGAATGTATGCGGTTTAATCTTGTTGATTTCCCCTTTCAATTCATCCCTTCCAGATTTTCAGTGTTTTCTGGTAGGAGACGGGCTTGAACTATTATGTGTCTCCCTGCCAGAATGTCTTTGGGAGCGACTAAGATGTCGGCTACCACTTCTCAACCTCCTTCTCCTCTCAGGAGTCCTGACGCTTCTTGATCTCCTTCTTCTCCCAGGGGTTCTACGA
This sequence comes from Picea mariana, assembly GCA_032191745.1. Lineage (NCBI taxonomy): Eukaryota > Viridiplantae > Streptophyta > Pinopsida > Pinales > Pinaceae > Picea > Picea mariana. The sequence continues at coordinate 111,708 of JASDQU010244905.1, forward strand.
CTCTCCGTCTTACTTGAGTCTCTTTTCTTCTCGAGTTTCCTCTCTATTCTTTCCAGGCTCTTCAAAAATTTTAAGTTTAATTCACCCTACCGATCCCTGACTTTCATGAGCTTTCGGTTATCATCTCGGCAAGCCTGGGCCTCTCTTTGCAATCCTTCAATGATTTTCATTATGTGTCCTTCCTTATCCTTCTCTTTTCCGTGCCCATTGGAGTTCGATCCTTCCACTTCCACATTGACATCCTTTCCTTCCCGTTCGTCTCCTGTTTCGGAGGCAATCTGCACCTTTTCCCATTCCATACTCAACACTGGTCAAATGGAGTCCTGACCCTTGTTGAACTCTGCACACACACTGTGCAATTCAATTCGAAGTTTTTCAGGCCATTAAACCTTCAAGAAAAATCCACGACATTTATAAGCCATTACGAACAAGTACACAATCATTTTGATTCAATAAGTTTCATGAGCTCTTGTTCGGCTCTGCAAATTTCGGGACTTTGGAACTTCATTTCTCGGTACTTCGGGTTTTGGTACTTTGGGTTTTCGGTACCCGGGAGTTCACTATGCAGTGACCTCCTACTCCCTTTCACTACAATCCCCAAAATCTGAAATTTTGGGTTTAATTACTCTCTGGGCCCACAGCACAGTTGTCGCTCTTAACTGTGATGGGGCATAGCGCATTCCGGAAGATCCACGTCACCTTTGGTGATGTCATCGGGGTCCCACCAATCTTGCATGTCTTCTTTACTCACCGGTATGTGGTACATGTTCATGCACCCACGTCCTTTCCAAACGAGAATCCAACAGCGCGAAACTTTTCGGCATTTCGAAATTTTGGGTATCGGGAGTTCCGCACCCCCACCTCTCGAACTTCCATCTGCCAATTTTGTGAAATCCGAAGGTTTCACAACTAACTTGAGGCGACTCCACCAGATCTGACGGTCAAGCCTTCCTCTCAGATCTACCGCATAGATCTCTGCGGATTTTGGGTTTTCGGAAATTCGCATATCGTGATTCTCAGACTCCTGCGCAACTCGAAACGGGTTTTTAAACCCTATGCACCATTTCCAGATCCGATGGTCACGAGGGTTCACCTTCCCTCCTGAACCGATCCTAAGGTTCTAACACTATTGGTGTGGAGACCTGTCTCCTCGTGGCCATAGACCACACCAGCTGCAGTTTCACACGCCGCTAAACCTCCTAAGATTAAAAACTCGTCAAGTAACTCCTTGACACTTCGGAGCAAACCAGGGTCCAAAATTGGCCTTCCAGACCCAATTTCCCCTCGCACTCTCGGTCCAAAGACCACTCCACTAGCCCATCTAGGCTCAGTGTCGAAACCTTGGCTCTGATACCAAACTGTAGGACACCTTTTCGGTTACCAAGGCTTAATTGCTCTTAAAAGAAAACTATAACATCACTTTGTATATAAATCATATAGGCATTATATAATCCACATGTGTTTAAGAAAAGAAATACATTTAAGCTAAGAGTAAACATATTATTTACTGCTATAATTAACAATCAATAGCATTTAATATTAATTCATATACACAGCGGAATTCATGATAACATAAGCAACACAGTCATGCAAAACATGATTAAATCATAATCAGATACTTATCTTTTAATAGTGGTAGATTCCACCAACCAAGTGTAGGCCTTCCACAAACCTCCCAGCCTTAGACTGCATTTCTCATCAAGCTCAGCAGTGGGTCACCCCCGAGCCGGGACTAAGCTCCACCCCGAGACAAGGAATCCTAGGTTGGGCTGAGGTTACAGGGAAAACAACAAATAACCACAAGGAAGGGATTCTCTCCCAGGAACACTCACGCTCACTGCCCACAGACCCTCATTCCCCACATGCCTATTCCACCCCAGGAGTATACACCTTCTCTGTCACCTGGACAGTCCTTTAGCTGCTAACCTCCCTTGCCTTGGGTTACAGCAACAGACCAGACCGGAAGTCTCCGAGCTCTGTGGCAGCTACAAGGTTCCTTCCAGGAGTTCTCTCCTTCCTCTGCACACTCTCTCACCTGGAGAGAATCGCTCATAGGACAACAACCTGTTCTTCCAACCTCAATCACCTCTCTCACCTGGAGAGAGTGTTGTACAACTGGCCAACAAGCCCCCACGCAGTCCAGCACTGTGTGGCCACACAACCAATGGGGAAAATGGACATGGGCTTTCCAACTGGTTCAACAATGGCGGAGGGTCTCATGGATATGGCTTTGAACAAGGCTCCACGCATAGGCTCGGCGCTCAGACAAAGGATGTTTCGGCCTTTCAGAATCAACACACAGGCTATCCCCGAAATCAACACAGACTATTTTTCTCGGTTCCAGAACAGAGGAATACACCGGTTTCCTCAAAGCCATATACACGCTTCCTCAAACTGGTTCGACGATGGCAAATGGGTCTCACGGTCACGGCTTCGGGACAGAGGTGTACTGGCTCTTCAGAACAAACACAGGCTTTTCGACTCTCAGGGACGCATGAGGTATTCTTTGCAGAGTTCAGTTTGATCGTACTGCTCAGAGCCTGTACACGCTCAGGCAGTCAGGTGGAATGGAGGAGGACCCCCTCTCACAGCTCATCTTGGTCATTTTATTTGCATGGGTTGGGGCTGACACTTGTCACCCTGGAGACTGCATGCGTTTAACCAGCACGCATTCCCTTCCTCATGGTTAGGAACTTAGGATAAAACATAAATGGCACATGTTCTTTTGGAATAATAATAAAATATTATTCCCAGGCTTAAGCCCCCTACTCTAAACACTTAGCCCTTTTTCCCACCTTCCAGCCCCTAATTCCTTGCCCTCTCTATGGATGCTTATTCCCCCTTCACTCATTCATTGTGGTCGGTCTGCACATGGCGGTGTTTATATTTTATTAATGTGCTGCATACATACAAGTACAAAATCAGGCCCTTGGCCTCCAACCCTTAGGCTCTCTAGCCTAACAATCACATAAGCCTACCGGCTTATACAAAACTTGGCTCACCAGCCTATAGTACATATTTAAAATTCATTTCATACATCCGATTTCCAAAGGGCTCGGTCTTAGGGACACTACAAATGGTCTATTAGATAGAGGTGTATCAGGGGCTAGATCAATTGGATTATTTACTTGGCAGTGTGTCGGTACCCTGGTGGGTGAGGAGAAGATCTCTCTATACTCTTCCATGATCCCATCCACTTGCTTCTGCTGCAAAGAGAGGCTCTGTGTAGAGGCCACAAATGTGGAGGTGACCTTCTACTTACTGTGAGAATGGATCACAAAGAAGATGAACTTCCCAGTCTGTGAAATGACCTTACTACATTGCTTAGCGGATATTAAAGAAATAGTGATAGGTAGTTCTACCTATGGTATCTTGTACAATTTTCTACCCAAAGTAATAATAACACTTCGGGGTCTAGAATCATACACAACATGTTGCTTTCACAAATATGGTTGTCCTAAAAGAACAGAACAAACTCCAAGGGGAGAAATATCAAATAATACCTCATCTTTAAAGGGATTGATGTCGTAGGGAAGACAACACTTTTGGTTGATGTGGAGATCTCTTCCTCGGTGAAGCCAGCTGATGGTGTAGGGATGTAGGTGTGGTATAATCGACAGGTCCAGTTTCTTGATGACCTCTGCTAAGATAAATTTCTTATGACTACCACTATCGACAATAAAATGAATCAGAGCCCCCTTTACCTACATCTGTGAGTGAAAGAGGTGTTCCCCTTCCTCTGGTTCTTCTAGCTGACTTGGATGGAATTTGGTGGTAGTGACAGTGGAATTGGTTTTGGCATCGATAATATGCTTCCCTCCTTCTTTATTTTATTCAAAGTCAGAATATTCCTCTAACTCGAAATATTTCTGGTTGGCCACCAGTGACTGCTTGGATCGACATTCTTTGGTGTTGTTCCAAGGGATTTTATGTTATTCACACCATTTTCCCATGTCCTTCTTCGACTTCTCATTACCCTTCTTGTGTTGTTGCTTGGACTGGTTGTCCTGAGAGTGGCCATATTTTCTCTATCCCTTATTTGTGGGTCGAACCTCCTTTTCCATGCTTCGACTGTGAGGATTTTGTAGATCCAAGCTCTCGCCTCTTCTGCTTAAATTTCTGCTCGATCTTGACAGCATATCTACAAGCCGTACCCATGCAATGTCCAGAAACTCCATTTATATTTGAATGTATCTATGCAGACAGTGGTGGTACTTGAGAACCAAATGTCATTCAGAGTCTTTCATACCCAATTTGGTGCACGGGGTATGGAAAATATTGGTGAAATGTGGTACTATCTGGTCCCTTTTCCGGTCTAGGATGGTCCATCTTGTGTACTGGTCCTCATAGCTTCCAACATGGTAGTATTATCCTTTAATCGAATCTGTGAAGGAATCCCATGTGGGGGCGACCAAAAATATTGCATATTCCTCTATGGCACTTTTCTCAGAGTAATTATCCCACTAGTCCTTAACATGGGGGATGGCTTTGAGGAGTGCAAAAATAATCTTTTCCCTATCGGAAAAATTATGGACCGAAAAATATCCTTCAAGCAGATTCAACCATTTATCTACAACATATGCATATATCATTCCTTCAAATAATGGAATATCAAAATTTACCTTTACCTTGAAGGGGGTTGCATGTCCACTTGATGTATATGTGTCTCCCTCGGCAGTCGCCAAAGGATCTGTGAAATTTTTTCCATAATTTCATTCCTTTTTCGCACAAGGGATTCCTCAAGAAACATTTTAAAAGGATCTCTTGCTCCATCATCTTTATTTTCAACTCCCATGGGTTTTTTTCAGGCTCGGCACGACCGATATTGCAAAGGATTGACTGGTTCGATTCCCAACTTCTTGTACCCAGATCTTGTTGAGGACATGAACGAAGAAAAATAAATGAAGACAAGACCGCTTTGATACCACTGATCCGGATTTATGAGAGAAATGAAATGAATAATAGACTAAATACAATAAAATAGATATACGGAGAACAACAACAAATATCCAGTGAACAATAACTTCTATTGAATAAATAAAATAGGCTGAAACTGTAAAACTGCGGAACTGAAAACAACTTCCTTGAATGATGGTAGTTATCCCTGAGAAGAGATGTAGCTGCTACGTGCATTCATAAGATAAGAATGATTACAATTATGCTCCATAGGCATTTTTAACATTACTCATGAATTCCAAAACCCTAGACATCCAAAAACCTAACCCTAGGAGATGAAACGCCAAAAGTTATGTGGGCCTCGATGGGTAAGTTGGTACC
>JASDQU010244906.1:7128-18498 GCA_032191745.1 Picea mariana
TCTTGGCTCCTTGGCCATTACATTCTCTTACCAAAACCCTAATCTACTTAGGTATTCTTGCATGTTGGCCTTGCGCACTTTTCTCCTCTGCATGCACGCTTTCTTCTGCTGCTTTTCTGACAGTTGTGTTTCTCTCCCTTCTTCTTGCATGCACTTCTCGCATGCTTTTATGCCAATTGTCTCACCTCCATGTTGTGCCTTTTCCTCAAAATGGGCCTGTTCCCAACAATCACTATATTTTTCAAATATGGGAACATCGGGATAAAATTCTAATGGAAGAGATGAATATTTCTGCATATAATCATTAGCGGTATAATTTTGAAACAAATTTGAAACAACAACTCCTTCTTTCTCACCATTATTATCTTCATACAAAGAAAAAGTACAACAAGAAAAAGTACGTTTGATCTTGTCTACCAATGCAATGACAAATGACTTTATCAATCACTGTATAAACAAAGAGAAATGAACATGATTCATTCAAAATTACAGAAAGAGATATGTGAAAATAAATCTGAAAAAATTTAGAGAGAAGTGTTTATATTCCAAAATCTATTTCAAGGAGGTCTTGTACAAAAAGACTATATGAAAGTCTTCAGTTTCCAACCCATCCAACCTCCTATTTTTCTCCTCTATTTGGTCCTTTATATAGAGAAATTACATTATCATCTATATACAAAATATATGGATCTCATAACCTCTTCACTTATCTTTAGTTTGTTTGATATATCCAACTCAAATCCGAATTTGTGAGGTGGCTAGCAAAAATAGAGTATAAATTTCTGGAAATATGCTTCTCAATGATTGACCTATATATCTCGAACCAAAACATATTTTGGAAAACTGAGAGAGGTTTTTGAAGAGGAGCTCGTTATTTTGAAAAAAATCTCTCACTTTCCAAAAATAAATTTCCATATCATCATAATATATCTCCAAACAAAGTGACTAAAACAGGAAAACACAGATTTCCAAAATCTAGTCATATTCCTACAATCTAGGATTTGATCCCTAGAATGTTTCCATTGAGAAAACTAAGTTCCACCTGAATGATTTGATCGGGGATGATCTTATCTTAAAATATATGTGGTGACCTTGACCCAAAAATCCTCTTTCCAATTTGAATTGTGACCAAATCTCATCCATGTTGGAAGTTTAAAGAGTTGGTAGCGCAATACACAGGAAAAACAAAGTTTGTGCTACCAACTTGCTGTAGATGATATTTTTAACCTTTGTGCATGAAAAATTACTATAAAAGTAAAGTGAAGGATGAGAGAGGCTTCTTTAGACCTGATATAATATAGTATAACTTGTCATATGCTAGGGCATATCAATTTTTTTATCATTTAGGATCTCTCTTGCATCACTATTCACAATTAGAGTTTATTCCACAATGACACTTAAAGTGATTTAGACAAGCATGCAAGGAATATGAAATTGAAGGTTGGAAGAATTATTTCAATGGATCGCATACTACTATATTTTCTTGATCTTTACTGAGATTACTTGGGCTTCATCTCAGTAATAATGCATTAATATCTTCCTTTCACAATGTAGATCAAATGACCATTCATAAGACTTCAGATCTTTGAGATAAAAATGAAGCTTTGTGATCATGCCACATACATATTTTACCACTACAAAACTGATGAAGGAAGTCTGGAATACTTCTATCACCTGCACGTTTATGTGGATCTTGTCAAACCCCTAAAGACAAAATTTCCTTGGTTTCCAAGAAAACATTAACAATACTTCTTTGATGGTGAGCTGAAGCTTTGTGTAACGACCCCATTGTTACGACTACAAGAGACACCAACAAGTGAATCTTTTTTTTTTAAGCAAGAAGGAAGGAAAAAATGACAAATGTTAAACAACATAGCTTGACGATGAACAAAACACACGTAGATCAAGAAAGAGACAACAACGACTCAACACACTAGCACATCATGCAATTGGATGAAACATGTGATAATCCATAGGCAAACAAATGCCTACTTGCCTGAAACAAGGAAGTTGACACCTACAAGTTCAAGGACATCATAAACAATCCTGACACAATGACTTGATGACCAGTAGCTAGAAAACCTCTACGGTGAAAAAAACAAAATTCCCACATCGGGAAGCACGAGACTCTGACTAGGTTATCATTCAACTCTATCCATTAGGGAACACAATGATACCCTCATCATGAATCATGCCATCACAAGGCAATAGGCGTGACAATAACCCAGGTGCAACATAACAAATCTAGGTCAATAACCAAAGAAAACTCCAACGCGCTACGAGACCGAATTAACTGACAAAATACAAGAATACTATACCCACACACCCAAGAAACAAGACGACACAATGCAAGTTGACAATGCTCACATTTAAATTGTGCAACTGACAGAAGGATTTCTTGTTTCCTACAAAGCAACCTGTGTGGTGAAAAAACTATGACTAACCACTCTTTACAATTCGACTTAAGGAACAAGGCGCATAGTCGCCAATTAACTTTTAACTATTAATTGTTTTAGTTGATAAAATGACTAATCCTTCGACCATTAAGCTTGCACAAGATAATAAACTATTACACCATTAAACCATTATGTCTAACAATCCTATTAATCAAACAATTATAACTCTATCCAACAAATGATCATCCTATTATGTTTAATAAAAATCAATAAATCTTAAAACTTTTACATCATTTAACATTAATAAAAATTATTATTTTCTTTAACAATATAATTTTATTTTCTTCAAGGTTCAATTTACTTAAAAGGGTAATTAATTAGTTAAGGAAGTTAAGTGCAAGTAAAAATTTGGATTAAAAGTTCCACTATGAAAAAGGTTTATGTGAGGTTTGTCCTTATTGAGAAAACAACATTATTTCACTGGCTAACAGTTATATGTTATTGTTGTCTAACATAAAAGCTAATGTTGTCTACCAAGGGTCGTATTGTTGTCTATTAACCACATGAGACTGTTTCTATATATATATATATAACGCAGTCAACCAACCATAAGGATATTGTTGTCTATCCATTAAAGACTCACAGAGTCAAAATATGTCATTGTTGTCTAATTAAAGAAATTCACAGAGTTTACAATTTATCATCGGTGTCTATATAGAAGGAATCCGCTACCCATTCATACACATTATTCATACTTATTATAAAATTTGTTGTCACACATATTATAAGACTGTTGTCAAATCTTTATCGTCAACATATTAAATAAACATTGTCAATAAATCAAGGGGAATTTTGCTACCATTAAAATTCCACCATTTACACAGTAAAAACGCTACCCTTTACACAGTAATTACGCCACCATTACACAGTATAAACACCACCCTTTACATAGTAATTACGCCACCATTTACACAATAGAAATACCACCATTTGCACAGTAGAAATGATACCCTTTACACAATAAACATGCCACCATTTACATAGTAGAAACACAATCATTTGCACAGTAAAAATGCTACCATTTACACAATATAAACACCACCATTTTCACAGTAAAAATGCTACCCTTTAGACAGTAAACACACCAGCATTTACACAGTAGAAACACCACCATTTTCACAGTAAAAAAACTACCATTTACACAATAGAAACACCACCATTTTCATAGTAAAAATGCTAACCTTTACACAGTAAACATGCCACCATTTACAAAACAGAAAAACCACCATTTGCACAGTAAAAATGTTACCATTTACATAGAAAAAATGCAATCATTTACACAGTAGAAACACCACCATCTGCATAGTAAAAATTCTATGATTTACACAATAGAAACACCACCATTTGCACAGTAAGAATGCTACCATTTACACACTAAAAACACCACCATTTACACAGTAAATGCAACTACAAAATTGTTGTCATTCAATTAAGTTCACTTCCTACGAATAATGAGACTGTATCTAATTGAAATTCTTTTCCAAGCCATCCAGGTGTTAGAGTAGATAAATATGTAAATCGGTTAACCTATGTAAAATGTAGAGTAATAAAGGAAATAAAAAACAGTCAATATGTGGTCAAAAACACAGAGTAATATGATATTTGTATAACCGTATGATTCAATGAGTATCTAGGTAAAACATAGAGAAAATAAAGTTAATAAAACGCAGTCCAAATGTGGTCAATAAAGCATAGACAATCACTATGTAGTTATCTTTAAAAGGGGATTTTAAAAATCAACCCAATATATCTTTGCTAGGCCCAACCGTTAACTAGATTCATTGTAAGGAAATGGGAGTGAAAATATATCTATTGGGAAAGATAAAAAATGCCAGGAATTATCATAAAAATGATGGGAAATGTGTAAAACCATAGACACATCAAAATTCAGACATTTACCCCTTCCAAAACGCATGAGATCATCCTTTAAGAAAATGCATAATGTTTACCTTCAACGATGATATTTTACCCAAAAAAAAGCATAGAGTTGATCCTTCAAGGACATGTAGAGGTAATCAATCAATAAATGCAGTGATAATATTTCAAGGTAACGCAAGGGTTTTCAGAGTTTAAGCAATCAAAATGCATAGGTACTCGTTCTCAAGAAGGCACAAATACTAATCATTTGGCCACTAATAAATCAAAAACATATATAAGTAAGTCTTAGACAACTGGGCAAAAAGTATCCTTCATTCATCATCCATGCAAAAAAAAGCAAGGCATTAGAATCTATAGGTATTTAAAGACCGAAGTGACGATCGTCGATTCAGATCTTGACCGACTACTTAGGCACATACTGATGACCTAGGGATAAGGGATGGAATATAAATAACAATCTCTTCATAATAATCAATAAAACCCACACAGACAGGTCATTGAAAACAAAAGTTGGGTTCACCAAAGGAAATCCATTCAGACAATAGAAAGCAAGGGTATTACAATATCATAGGAAAGAGGATGCAAGACAACTCATGGAAATGGAATATTCAACCAAGCACAGAGAAATAACATGCATAAATTTAACTTCATTGCAAGTAACAACTTAAACATGTGTACCTTAGCCAAATGTGAATGCTCTGTAGTATTTGTCCCACACACACTCCATTCAGGTTCTGCTTGTTGACCAATGTGACCTCACCGGTACCTCCCAACCAATGCTAGGGGTACTCTTCTTCCCCCTGAGACACCCAAGTTGCAAAGGGGCCACACATACTATACCAGAGAACAACTAGCACCCAACTCGCCTCACAACGTTGAGCTACCACTCGTTACCTGAGCTGGGTATCCCAACTCCCACAAGATAAGTTCAACCAAGACAAAAATTCAGCAATGTAACATTACACATAAAGATGAGATCTATACTCCTCCTCCTCCATCCTTTTTATAGAGTTTTTTAAGTAATTAGTTTCCCAAATTCCCATTAAAATCATTTTTTAGTTAATTAAATTTGAAAATCCTCCCCCGTACACATGTCACCCATCCCGTAGTTGCACCCGAAAATTAATTTTATTAAATGATTAATTATTCCTATATCCCTCACCCACCTAAAAGAATTCCTAAAAGCGCTCTTAGGTGTCCCAAAAATCCCTTACACTTCTTAAATGACTTACGCCTTTACTAAATTCCTAGTTGAGTTCATAATTATAAAGTTCTAAAGGCAAGATTCCTTACTAAGTTAGACATTCATCTTTTTCCTTACGTTTCCCATTTTCTTTAGGTTTCCCCTTTTTCTTTAATTTTTTTATTTCTTTTAAGTTTCCCTCTTTTCCATTTTAACTAAAAATCAATTTAGCAAGTGTAGATGAAACAGCCATTTACCCTCTTTTCTTTTTAATTAAAATTAATTTAGCAAAAATAGATAAAAACCACCATTTCCCTTTTTAAATTTTAATCCTCCATTATAATTTTGACTTTAATAAATAAATAAATTTGAATTTCTTACCCCCCTTCTTGTTTAATTATTATTATTATTATTTACCACATGTGCTACTTAGACCTAGGATTTAATTTCTCTTGGCTAGGTGACATTTTTATTTCGGAAAAATTATTTTTAAATATTACTTATCACATCATTAGTTTTAAGGTCGACTAGGTTTATTCACTTACTCGTTAAACTCACGACGTGTCATCTAGGATGCACTATGTGCTCCAATGGTGCCACTCACCTTTTCTATTTTCCTTGAACGACGTGCCCTCTAGGACACACTACATGCTCCAAGAGTGTCACTCGCCTCTTTCCGTTTTCCTTGCACGATGTTCCCTTCAAGATGCACTACATGCTCCAAAGGTGCCACTCTCCTCTTGACTAACTTAGTAGACATAAAAAATCCTTGGAGTCAATACTCCGCTAGGTGATATTGTGGGATACTAAGGGCCTCTAAGTAATAATGCCCCTACCTTATTGTGCACCCCTTAGAATCATCATGAGCGACTGTAGCAGTCTGTCGTCACAACATCATAGGTCTTTTCGAACTAGATAATTGTTAACCTATAGATCGAGCCACGGAGGTAGTGCTAGTAGGTTGTGGAAGAGATTATTTACATGCCTCTCCCTCAAGTCTTTAGTTGTCCTACATGACCCCTCTAATCCACATGTGAGTTTGTTCGGCAAGCTATAGTCATATTGCATCCATAAACGAATCACGTCAGCAACAATAATCAATCATCATAACAGCTAATCATATTTACATATATCACATCATTAACATTCGAACCCAATAGTCCACTCCCTGACCCAATCCAGAGTCCAAGGGGTTTCATCAATGCCTTAGCATCCTCAACATCCAAAGTCATGCACACTCAGGAGAACCCAATCAATAACACTTGTCTATGAATACAACAAATTAACATATAATCAATTGATAATGTCTCATAATCATAATCGAATTACCAATAATATAATAATCTGGATCACTTTCAAGAAAGTGTCCTCAAAGAATAATCTCTATCAGTGCATGCAAGAGAGAGATGTTACATACACCCCCTCTTGTTTTAAACTTCATGCCGAAGTTTCAAAGTATATAAGTGTCAAAATAAAGTGTATCCCAATATCATAAGTCTATCCATAAACAAAAATGGAAACTGTTGGCGCATATAATATGTGTCCTCCAAGGTCGTCGAGTGTGGACTATAGTTGTCCCACTGGACCTTGACCTGATATATTTTTTGATTCCATAAATTTCAAATGCGATAGCCCAGGATGCGGATTGTCTCAGCCGTGAGAACAACCTCATCTAATACCTGCAATGTAATCAAGTCAAAACATGTGTATGATCACTAACATAATGTCTCAAACAGGGACGTGAAAGACATCGTGCATACGACTCAAGAATCAGGAAAGGCTAGTCAATAGGCCATGACCCTCTCTTTTCCACAATTTCATAGGATCCCATGAACCTAGGAGATATTTTAGCACCCTTTCCAAACTTGATCGAACTCTTATGCGGTTTCATGCAAAAGAAGACTCGATCCCCAACTTCGTAACTACGGTCGACATCGCATCGACATAACTCTTCTGTCGATCCTGCACTTCTTTGATCCTTTGTCTTATTGTTTTCATTTGATATTCCATTTCCTGGATCACTTATGGTCCCACCAAGACCCTATCCTCAAGCTGATCCCAACTCAATGGCGTCCAACACAGTCACCCATAAAGAAACTCGAAAGGGCCCATCATAATGGTGTTTTTATAACTGTTGTTATATGTGAATTATACCAGTGGAAAGAATCCTTCCCAATGCTTCGGTTGGTCCATCACATACATGTGCAATGTGTCCTCCAATATTTGGTTTGTTCATTCATATTCCTGTCTGTCTTCGAGTGATATACAATACTAAAGTTAAGTTGGGTTCCCAATGCCTCTTGGAAACTAGTCCAAAATCATCTAGTAACCATCGATCCTCAATCAGATATAATCCTCTTAGGAATGCCATTCAGTCTCACAATATCACTGATGAAAACTATAGTTATGTTAGGTGCCTGATACATTGTATGTACAGGAATAAAATGAGCACTCCTTGTCAGAGTGTCGACTACCACAAAAATCAAGTCGTGTCTCCTTGTCTTCAGTGGAAATCCAACAATGAAATCCATCGAAATGATCTCCCATCTTGATTCTAGAATAGTGTGTGTCTGTAGTAATCCTTATGGATGTCTATATTCAGCCTTCACCTGCTAACATTCTAGACATCTTTCCAAGTAGTTGACTATGTCTGCCTTAATTCCTTTCCAGAAGAATAAGGGTTTAAGGTCTTCCCTCATCTTTGTGACTACAGGATGATTCATGTATATTGCTTTGTGAGTGTCATTTAGGATCAAGCTCCTCAACTCGTCATTGGGTGGTATGTAAATTCAAATTTTAAATCTCAATAATCCATTGTCGTCCAATGTAAATATTTCAAATATTTGTACCATCATTGTGTTTTGTATGATAAAATCCTTGAACTCTTTGTACCAGTCATCGTCGCGCTGTAAAGTTAGAATATTTTCACGTAGATTCATCTAAAGTTGCACCACCAAAAATATGTGCGGTCTCCGAAAAAACTCATCAACCACTTTTCTCACTATTCCCTTTTATGTAAGTAATCTCGAAATCATACTCGCTAAGCAATTTTGACCAACATCGTTGTCGTGCGTTCATGTCGCTTTACGTAAATATGTGTTGTAGTCCACAATGGTCCATTTTTAATTGGAATTTTCTTCCAATAAGGTAGTGTCTCCAAACTCTCAAGGCATAAGCAATGTCTAACAACTCCAAATCATGCGTCGCATAGTTCTCCTCATGCCTCTTCAACTTTCTTGAAATGTAAGCGATCACTCGATCATCTTGCATCAAGACTTCGCTTAAGCCTTCCTTGGATGCATCAATTTATACCAATAGCTCTGCATCCATGTAAGGGACCATCAATATCGGTGTTTTTTTCAAAAACTCCTTGAGCCTCCAAAATTCTTCCGTGCATTTCTCAGTCCAAACAAATTTCTTGTTCTTCTTCTGCAATTCCATAATCAGATTCGTTATCTTTGAAAAACCCTTGACAAACCGTTGATAATATCCCACTAAACCCATGAAGCTATGCACTTCAGGGACATTTTTTAGTGCAGGCCATTCCATAATATCCTTGACCCTTGTTGGATCCACGACGATACCTTCATCTAAGATGACATGTGCTAAATATTGAATCTTTGATTAGTAACACGAGCATTTAGACAATTTTCCATATACTTTTTTCTCTCACAGACACTTTAGTACCAAGCACAACTTCTCATCATGCTCCTCCCTCGTCCGAGATTAAATCAAAATATCTCAATGAATACTTGGATGAACTTGTCCAAGTAGTCATGGAACACCCCATTCATCAAATCATAATTACCCCTAGGGCATTCGTCAGTCCAAATGGAAAAATAGTAAACTCATAATGTCCAAAATTCATATTAAAGGAGGTATTAGGGATGTCATCCTCCTTGATCCACAAATGGTGATACCCTAATCTCAAGTCGATCCTTGAAAACATTGCGCACCCTTCATCTTATCACACAGATCATCAATCCTTGGAAACAAATACTAATTCTTGATTGTTTCTTTGTTCCATTGATGATAGCAAATGCAGAATCTCCATGACCCATCCTTCTTCCATATGAAGACAACTGGTGTAACCCACAGTGACACACGTGGACATATAAGTCCTAGGTCCATAAACTTCTTCAGTTGCATTCTCAACTCCTGTAACTTCGTGGTCGACATCTGATAAGGCATTCTTGCTATCGGTTCAGTCCACGGTTTTAGTTCTATGGTAAATTCCAAATATCTACCTGGCGGCATCCTGGGTAACTCCTCATGGAATACCTCTACAAACTCTCTCACAAATGGAAGGTGTTCCATAATTTCCACTACTCCCTTCTCTTTTAATGCAAGGATCACATAAATCTTACATCCCTTGCACATGCTCTTCTATAGTTGTAAAGAAGATATTAACCTCAGGGAAACTCTCTGGTTCCAACATACAATCTGATGTCTCTGTCCCTCATCATCCACCAAGCTCAACCATTTCATCTTATAGTTGAGTATCGCCTCATGCGATTCCAATTAGTCCATACTGATCATGATGCTATGAGACCCTAGGGTTGCAACATACAGGTATTCAGGTGTGGAGCATATCGAAGTAGCTCCATAAAATGGGTCTCGTACTTGGGCACCATACGGTCGCCCTGTCGTAAGGCGTTGAACTCATTGAGTTGACGCTCAATGAATTCCTTAGAAAGAAACCTCTCCTGGAACCATTCCTCAAACAATTCTCAGACACAACTTCGATGACCATGTTCAAAAGTGGCAGGAGCATCTTCCAACATAGAAGAGCGCTCCCCTTTAGTTGAAATATTTCCCTCCAGACCTTCATGTTTGAGGTATAGTCAATAAGTGCAAATCATATCACCATGTTCTCCAAACATGCCTCGGTGGCTAGACCATCTGGGGCACCAAAGAGCTCGACAACTTGACCTTCTCGAGTTCGTGATGAATACTAATGGTACTAGTTGGGTGTGTTGTGGATCCTCAGGGGTACAGGCACCCCAACCTCATCTCAGTACAGATGGTGAATCAAGGCCTCTAATAATCTCTGGAAGGACCTTGGTCAGACCATCATCATCCCTTACAACAATCAAATCCTACCCAAGGGCTTGTTCCTCCCCCTAGGGGTTAGACTCTGAGGGAATGGGAGATTCTGAAGGCATCAAACCTCCTTCCATGACATCACACTACAAAACTCTATGGTGCCCTCTAAATGATATCATCGCATGCACACATTAAATTTTTAATTAGCGCTAGGTTATTACTCAAGGTTTTAATGTAGTGGAAAGCATGGTGATCCACAGTTGTAGGGTTGAACCTGCTTTGATACCATATGTAACGAACCCATCATTATGACTACAAGCGATGCCAACAAGTGGATATATTTTTATTTTTTAAGTAGGCAGGAAGGCAACAACGACAACCATTAAACAACATAGCTTGACAACAAACACAATGCACGTAGATTAGGAAACAGACAACAATGAATCAACACACTAGCACATCATGCAACTGGATGAAACATGTGATAATCAATAGGAAAACAAATGAATACCCACCCGACAAAAGAAATTAGAAGCCTACAAGATAAAGGAAAACATCAACAATCCCGACACAACGACTTGAGGACTAGTAACTAGAAAACCTCTACGGCATGCAAAACCAAACACCCAAATCGAGAAGAACAAGACTTCGACCAGGTTATCATTCGCCTCTATCCATCAGGGCATGCAATGATCCCCTCATCAGGAATCATGCCATCACAAGGTGATAGGCATGACAGTAACCCTGGCACAACATAACAAATCTAGGCCAATAACCCAAGAAAAATCCAACGCGCTAAGAGCAGCC
>JASDQU010244906.1:38033-52420 GCA_032191745.1 Picea mariana
GTCTATATAGAAGCAATTCGCTACCCATTCATACACGTCAATCATCCTTATTATAAAATTTGTTTTCAGACATATTATAATATTGTTGTCAAATCTTTACTGCCAACATATTAAATAAACATTGTCAATAAATCAAGGGGAATTTCGTTGCCATTAAAACGCCACCATTTGCACAGTAAAAATGCTAACCTTTACACAGTAATTATACCACCATTACATAGTAGAAACACCACTCTTTACACAGTAATTACGCCAGTATTTACACAATAGAAATACCACGATTTGCATAGTAGAAATGCTACCCTTTACACATTAAACACGCTACCATTTACATAGTAGAAACACCACCATTTTCACAGTAAAAACACTACCATTTACACAATAGAAACACCACCATTTGCACAGTAAAAATGCTACCCTTTACATAGTAAACACGACACCATTTACATAGTAGAAACACCACCATTTTCACAGTAAAAGCACTACCATGTACACAATAGAAACACCACAATTTGCACAGTAAAAACGCTACCCTTTACACAGTAAACATGCCACCATTTACAAAGCATAAAAACCACCATTTTCATAGTAAAAACAACACCATTTACATAGTAAACATGCCACCATGTACACATCAGAAGAACCACCATTTGCACAGTAAAAACACTACCATTTACACAATAGAAACACCACCGTTTGCACCGTAAAAATGCTACCATTTACACACTAAACATACCACCATTTACACAGTAAATGCAACTACGAAATTGTTGTCAATCAATTAATTTCGCTGCCTACGAATAATGAGACTGTATCTAATTGAAATTTGTTTCCAAGCCATCCAGGTATCAGAGTAGATAAATATGTAAATTGTTTAAACTATGTAAAATAAAGAGTAATAAAGGAAAGAAAACACAGTCAATATGTGGTCAGAAACTGAGATTAATATGATATTTTTATAATTGTATGATTCGGTGAGTATATACGTAAAACGCAGAGAAAATAAAGGTAATAAAATGCAGTCCAAATATGGTCAATAAAACAAATAAAATCACTTTGTAGTTATCTTTAAAAGGGGATTTTAAAACTAAACTCAATACATATCTGTCAGGCCCAACCATTAACTTGATTCATTGTAAGGAAACGAGAGTGAAAATATCTCTATTGGGAAAGATCAAAAGCACCAGGAATTATCATAAAAATGTTGGGAAATGTGTAAAAAGACAGACACATCAAAACGAAAACATTTACCCCTTCCAAAACCCATGAGATCATCCTTTAAGGAAAAAAAGAAGGTTTAACTTCAAAGCTAAGATTTTACCCAAAAGAAAACATAGAGTTTCTCCTTCAAGGATATGCAGAGGTAATCAATCAAGAAATGCATGGATAATCTTTCAAGGTAACGCAAGGTTTTTTGGATTTTAAACAATCAAAACATAGAGGTTCTCATTCATAAGAAGGTACAAAGAATAATCATTCAACCATGAATTAATCAAACACAAAGATAAGTAAGTGTTAGACAGCTGGGAAAAAATTATCCTTCGCTCATCATCCATGCGCAGAAAAGCAGGGCATTATAATCTTTAGGTCTTTAAACATCAAAGTGACGATCGTCGATTCAACTCTTGGACGAATTCTCAGGAATGGAATGATGATGTAGGGATAAGGGATAGACGATAAAGCACAATATCTTCATGATAATCAATAAAACCCACACATAAAAGTCATTGAAATCAGAAGTTGGGTTCACCAAAGGAAATCCATTCAGACAACAACAAATAAGGAGATTACAATATCATTGGAAAGCAGATGCAAGAAAACTCATGGCAATGGAATCTTCAATCGATCATAGAGAAATAACATGCGTAAATTTAAATGCATTGCAAGGAACAACTTAAAAATACGTACCTTAGCCAAACATGAATGCTCTGCAGTATCTGTCTCATGCCTCTCCATCCAACTTCTGCTTGTCTACCGATGTAACCTCACCGGTACCTCCCAACCAACTCTAGGGGTAATATTAATCCCACTGAGCCCCTCGAGCCACAAAGAGGCCACACACACTATACCAAAGAATAGTTGGCACTCAACTCACCTCCCAAGGTGAAGCTACAACTTGTTACCTGAGCTAAGTATCCCAACTCCCACAAGATAAGTTCAGTCAAGACAAAAATTCAGTAGCGTAATGTTATGCATAAAGATGAGATCTATACCCCTCCTTCTGCATCCTTTATATAGAGTTTTTTAAGTAATTAGTTTCCCAAATTCTCATTAAATTAATTTTTCAGTTAATTAAATTCGAAAATCCTCCAGCGTACACATGTCACCCATCCCCTAGTTGCACCAGAAAATTAATTTTATTAAATGATTAATTATTCCTATTTCCCTCACCCACCTAAAAGCATTCCTAAAAGTGCTCCTAGGTATCCCAAAATTCCCTTACACTTCTTAAATGACTTACGCCTTTACTAAATTCCTAGTTGAGTTCATAATTAGAAAGTTCTAAAGGAAATATTCCTTACTAAGTTAGATATTCATCCTTTTCTTTACATTTCCCTTTTTCTTTAGGTTTCCCCCTTTTATTTAAGTTTCCTATTTCTTTCAAGTTTCCCTCTTTTCCCTTTTAACTAAAAATCAATTTAGCAAGTGTAGATGAAACAACCATTTACCCTCTTTTCATTTTAACTAAAATTAATTTAGCAAAAATAGATAAAAACCACCATTTCCCTTTTTAAATTTTAATCGTCCATTATAATTTTGACTTTAATAAATAAATTAATTTTAATTTCTTACCCCCCTTATTTTTTAATTATTATTATATTTTTTTTTACCACATGTGCTACTTAGACCTAGGTTTTAATTTCTCTAGGCTGGGCGACATTTTTATTAGGGAAAAAATTATTTTAAATCTTACGTATCACATCATTAGTTTTAAGGAAAACTAGGGTTATTCACTTACCCATTAAACTCACGACATGCCCTTCAGGATGCACTACGTGCTCCAAGGGTGCCACTCACCTCTTTCTGTTTTCCTTGTGCGACATGCCCTTCAAGACGCACTACGTGCTCCAAGGTTTCCACTCACCTCTTTTCATTTTCCTTCCATGGCGTGCCCTTCAGGATGCACTACATGATCCAAGGGTGCCACTTGCCTCTTGACTAACTTGGTAGATGTAAAAAACCCCTGGATTCAATACTTCGCCAGGTGATCTTGTGGGAGACTAAGGGCCTCTAAGGAATAAGGCCCCTACCTTATTGCGTGCCCCTTAGAATCATTGCGAGCAACTGTCGAAGTCTTCCCTCATGACATCATGGGTCTTCTCGAACTAGGTAATCATTAACCTATAGTTCAAGCCATGAAGAGAGTGCTAGTAGGTTGTGGTAGGGTTGTTGTCCACACCTCTCCCTCAATTCTCTAGTTTTTCTATGTGACCCCTCTACTCAACATGTGAGTCTGGTCAGCAAGCTATTGTCAGCCTGCATCCATCAATGAATCATGTCAAAAACCATAATCAATCATCATAACAACTAATCATATGTACATGTGTCACATCATTAACATTCAAACCCAACAATCCACTCCTTAACTCGATCCAGAGTCCAAGGGGTTTCATTGATGCCTCAACATCCTCGATGTCCAAAGTCCCTCACACTCAACATAAACCAGTCAATAGCACCTCTCTATGAATACAAAAGATTAACATATCATTAATCCATAATGTCTCATAATCATAATCGAATGACCAATAATATAATAATCCCGATCACTTGCAAGCAAGTGTCCTCAAAGAATAAGTTCACTCAGTGGGGGCAAGAGCGGGATGTTACACTTTGGAGGAGAATTTAAAATCTTGATGATGGCTTCAAAGCATATCGAAACTTTCTTGATGTCCTTTTACCACTTGAAAAGACATTAAATAATAAAACAAGGGATTCTCCTGAGTTGGTAGTGCACATAATGGAAAAATAGTTGTTTGCGCTACAAACTCATCATCATGGAGAAAAATGACAAATAAAAGGTCAGGTTATGATTTGWTCTRTAATAATGGGTCATTATGGACCATGAGCGACTCTTACAACTTGTGAMTCACCTTTAGGATATATATGACTTGAATTTAKAAATAAAACTTMGGACAAAAACCCTATATGACCATTTAGTCACCTATCAACTTCATTTGACATGACCAAATTTTGGTGAAAAGATTGACTTGAGAGGATGACTTTCTAGGAGCTAACAGTTTGGAAGAGGACAATCTTTCTACAATTGAATCTCATGTTGGATACCTATTTTAGGAAGCAATCCTTTTGGTTCCTGAAACATATCATCATATTTGTTAACAACCTCATATAAATCAGATTCTAACATTGCATCACAACCTTGGAAAGTTTATTTTTCAACATTGCCATTGGGTTTGATCATCAAGAGTACAAATTTATTACTAGCATTGATTAATCTCTTCATTTGTCCAACATTTACAAGAGAAAAATTCAACTTCTTTGTATGTTCTCTAACAATGTACTATTGGCCCTTAGGTATGGAAGCAAGTGAAGATCAAGGAAGAAAAGGGAGAATGCAAACTATGCGAAAGACACAACGATTGTTATTGGGTCGAAGTGAACAAAAGAGAAGAAAAGATGGAGTGAAGCCCAAGAATGAAAGTCATTGGATGAGGAGATTGGGAATAATAGATAATCAATAAATAAGGATCGAGGACAAGTCAGCAAGTGGATAAATCCACCATTGGATGCTTTGGAGCACCACCTGAGAAGGAAGGAAAGAGAGGATGGCAAAGCCCTAAAAATATGGGTCAAGTTGACCTAGGGTTTTAGACACCTAGGGTTTTGGTATCTAGGTTTTGGACACCTAGGCTTAGAACTAAGGATGTCAGCAAGTGATTGTAATGTATAAATAGAGGCCAAGAGGACCTAGGTGAGGTTTTCATTAGTTGGCATCAAGATAGGTTGTCATTGTTGCTAGTGATTGATTTGATTGTTGGGAGTAATTATTGTATGGAGAGAGAGAAGTGTTGAGTGTGAGAGCCTTCTGGTATTGTAAGATCTTCAGCAGGGTGCGAAGATCAACCCTGCAGTTGGGTGTACAAGAAGGGGAGAGAAAGAGAGGAGAAGAGAAGAAATTTGCTAGCTAAGAGCATAGACAAGGACTGTATGCTTTACTTAAATATAATATAGCACAGTTCTGTGGACGTATCCCTAGAGAGAGGATGAACCACATATATTTTGTGTTGTGTGTGATTGATCTTCTGTCACTATAATTGATATACTATGATTGCATTACTATTTTAGATCTAATAAGTAGATGTGAAAAGTAGATCTAAGTTGATGAGTGATATATGAATTCCATGATGTTGTTTTGTTAGATCCACTTGATATTCCCTTTGGTTGTAGACACCTCTGTCCTACAACCCCCTCATAATGGCTTCGGGTGAGACTGCATCTTCTTCATAGGTGTTGCTAAAAGGGACACTACTTAGGGCTTGTTGGTGCGCTCTTGGAGATGAACCCTGGGTCTGCCCCTGTGCCAACAAATGGTTCTGTTTTTGGGACATGAA
Source organism: Picea mariana (assembly GCA_032191745.1). Classification (NCBI taxonomy): domain Eukaryota; kingdom Viridiplantae; phylum Streptophyta; class Pinopsida; order Pinales; family Pinaceae; genus Picea; species Picea mariana. Next base: position 43,604 of record JASDQU010244906.1, read on the forward strand.
TCTTCTTGAGGGAATGTCAAGGTGGTTTCAATCGAAGACAGAGATTCATAAGTGGATAGAATATCAATAAAAGGACTTCACTAAATTCTAGAACAAGAACCCTAATATTAGTTTAGAGGATTGGTTGGAGCAATATATTTTTACCAATACACATGAGATATTCTTTGGAGGGATCCATCAAGAGCTATACGAGTGGCTAGATAGATTAGCAGATACCCAGTTTGAGAACCGATACAGACCGCCTATGGTTTGGACATCGGAGCTAATCAAGAAGGTCAAGAGAGTTGATAACGTCATATCATGAAATGTAGAACACTGGTTTGATAGAACCATTGGAGGTTACATCACAAAGTTTGTTGTTGATAGAGTAGAATCATACAACCAAGCTGAGAGATATTTCCTCAAGGGACCCAGAGGGAAATTTTTGCATTTTCTAAAGTCGAGAATCAAGATGATGTTGCATTAGAAGAACATATTGAAGACATAATAGATTGGTAGGATCAATAAAGGCTAATTTTCAAGAATTCCTATAGTGAAAGCGACATAGAAGCTAGACATGCGCGCAGTGGGAGACTGTTCCGAGAAGCCCATCTTATGAACCTCTTTAATCACAACTACGGGGAGGAGGGTTTCTACAGTGGAGAAGAGGAAGATCTGACAGATGAAGAACATTCAGAACCCACTAGGGAAGAGGAAAGAGAAGAGGAAGAGCTTCGCTGAAGAGAACATAAAACCTCAGAAACTACACAGACTATCGAAGTAAGTACTGTTATCCCTCCTATTGATTCAATAGTAGTAATCAATCAGAGTAATCTCAGCCACCAGAGTACCCAGAGAACTATCAATAGTCACCCACCACATATTTAGTCAGGAACCCTAACGATATTTATGTGAGATAGACGAGACTTCCTATTTTTAGGGGAGATGGATCTGAAGATCCTGATCAGCACTGGTTCCTATGTGAAGCTATATGGAAAATTAAGAATGTCACAAATGAAGCATTGAAAATAACTCAATTCAGTACAACTCTTAGAGATCACACACTGAGTTGGTACATGAAGCTTGGTCAAGGACTTGCACAACCTACGCCACTGAATCATATTAAGAAAATGTTGATTGCAAAATTCAAGAAACCTAAGTCAGAGTCAAAATGTATTACATAGCTAAAGGAGATCAAACAGAAGGTAGATGAACCTATTTGGGAATTTGACCAAAGATTCAAGACCTTAACAGGCCCATTGAATTTTAAGATCCTAGACGAACAGAACAAAGAATGGTTCATTGTTTCCCTTCTACCACACATCAGAATTCCCCTGATGCAATAGAAGATTGCTTCACAGTCTGAGGCACTGGAGATCACCATGAAGCTAGAATCAACCCCTATGGGAGAATCCATCTCAGGCATGAGTCAGATCTTGAGTCAGCTAACTAGTTTATCTCTATAGGTCGAAGATATGAAGAAAGACAAAGGAAAAGATAAAAGAGAAGACATCTAGTGTTGAAGATGCAGATCAGAAGGCCATGAAAAGGAACACTGTCCCCTATTTAATTAATACTTGGCTTCTAGAGCTCTGATACCTTTGAAGCAATTCACCTTACCTTCGTGCAAAGTATGCAGAAATAGACATCACCCTAGTGAGTGCTACTACATGCAAAAGTATGTTCAGATACCTACAAATTTGTACTGCACATTCTGTAAGTCTATGGGAGATGATGATAAGGATTGTAGGGCTTACAATCTCATGCATGAAAGTTCAAGAAACATATATAATATTCAAGGCGAAGTACAACGAGAAGGAAACACTACACAGTATAACTCCCCTGGGAGAGGAAACTCCAATCCTCATGGTGGATTCAGAGGAAGAGGACAAGGAGGAAGAATGGGTCGAGGCCAAGGACAAATCATCTGTTATAATTGTGCACAACTAGGACACCTCACAAGAGATTTCCAGAACCCTTCAGCTACTGTAGCTCATTTGACCATGTTATATAATATTGTCTTATGTTTCTAGCTAAGATTCAAGAAAGATGAGGACCTCAGCAAAACCCACAACTGCAACTCATATATGTTGAAAATCATGGAGAAGACCCTAGAGTCACTGTTATAACCAGAGGAGGCGATGTTATAGGAGATGACATAATGTCCCAAGAGAATATTACAAAAGACTCAAGTATCAAGAAAGCTACAAAGAAGACCCAAACTTTTGATGCAAATAAAGAAAGACAGACATTTGAGGAAGCAAGAACAAAGTCAGAGGAGACCAAGTTTCCTCATCAAAGATAAGACCAAAAGTGAGAGAATATGGAATTCCTCTTGAATTTGATCAGTTCTCTTCACCAAAAGAAGGAAAAGAGGTAAGCAAGCTCATGGAATTTCTATATACTTATATTAAGTTAATTCAATATGAAAGTGTTGTACAAGAGTTACAAAATATAATCACACAATATGAGCTAGGAAGGATAGACCCCTTACTGAATAGGGTTGTACACCAAATTGGTAAGAAGAGAAGGACAAATAAGGAATTACATTTGAATGCTCAAATAGGAGAGTATGAGATAAACTATGTAGTCCTTGACTTAGGGTTGGAGGTCAATGTCATGATGAGGAAAACCTGGGCACAGATGGGGAAACTAAACCTGATATATTCCCCTATCAGGATTAGAATGGCTAATCAGCAAACTGTAAGTCCATTTTGCAGATTGGAGCATGGCCCTGTGGACATTGGTGGAGTGAGAACATTTTCAGATTTTGAGGTAATTGAGATTGTTGATGACAAATCCCATTACCCCACATTGTTAGGAATTGGTTGGGCCTTCAATAACTCTACTGTTATTGATTTAAAGAAGAGATGCATGACTTTTGAAAAATATGGAATTAGGGTCATCACACCTTTAGATCCAGATGAAGGTCATCGGTACATAGAACCTATCAGAGAAGAAGACCATGCATATGCACTGGAAAGCATATACAAATTAAGAGCTAGACATTAGGATTATATTAATCCTACAACCAATGGAAACTTAAGTTGTGAAGTGATAGCACATGTTCATAAGAATTAGAAGAAGCACTAGAGAACTGGAAGAATAAGATGTATGAATTATCTACAAGAAGATGTGCTAGATTAACCAAATAAGTTCGCTGAATCGGCACAACAGTAGGTAAATTACCTACCTTTGACGATCTAAATCCTTTGGAAACCTTCCTATCATACTTTGAAGAAAGTGTACCAATACAACAGAGGTTGTTGGTAATGGATGAGGCCTTGAAAGCCACACTAGAAATATGGTGAGGGATGCACAAAAGTACTATCACAAATTGGACACAATGTCATACTTTGATGACAGCGCGGTTCTCAGCACAAGTAGAAGGTTCCGAAGTTCACTACATAGGTCAAAGATACCCAAAGGACCATGTGTGAAGTTGTGAGGTGGCCTAGATAAATATTCCTCAAGAGCAGTGGGTACACAAATTCATCAACATGTTGGAAACGACACCTATCAACTGGTACCTTCAAGCAAAACTGCGCCTCATCACTATAGATTGGCAAGGTATGACTCAGAATTTTGTAACTACCTTCTTATTTGAAAGTCAATATCCATCAGTAAATCAGGCATTACAGTTTGTGAAACAGAAAGTATTCGAGGATACATCTAGCCTTCCTTTGGAACAAGAAGAGGATGAATGGACCGTGCCTCTCCAAAAACTGCAAGGCTGCTACAACATTGTTGCCGATGAAGATGATGATCTGAGGAAGGTGAACATCATAGAAACAAGGGGCCAAAGATATCTAGAAGGAACAGGAGTTGAGCTTCCATTAATTGGACAACCAATCAAGATTAATAAAGTCAATATTGGAACAGAGCAGACACCAAAGTTTGCAAATGTTGGAGATTATTGGGATGTAGCTACCATTGATAAAATTACAGAGTTACTACATGAATATCAAGACTTGTTTCCAACCAAGTTCACTGATATGAAGGGAATTAAAGGGCCTATGGGAGATATGAGGATCCCTTTGAAGCCATATTCTAGACCAGTCAAACAGAGACCTTACAGACTAAACCCTAAATATAAGGAGAAACTAAAGATTGAGCTTGACAAAATGCAAGAAGAAGGAATTATAGAACCTGTCGAAGAGTCATAGTGGATAAGCCCTATGGTGGTGAAAGACAAGAAAACAAGAGAAATTAGGATATGCATAGATCTCAAGAAGTTGAATGATGCTTGCTTGCATGCCCCCTTCCCTACATCGTTCACTGACGAAGTGTTAGATAACATGGGAGCCCAGGAAGTATATTATTTTATAGATGGATTTTCAGGATACCATCAGATCCAAATTTCCAAGGAAGATTGCCATAAGACCACATTTGCGACAGAGTGGGGATCCTACCAATATACAGTGATGACATTCAGATTGAATAATGCACCAACCATATTTTCCAGGGTGGTGGTCGAAGCATTCAAGGAATTTCTGCATAAATTTTTGGAAGCATACTTTGATGATTGGACTATTTTTAGCTTATTGAAAAATCACATTGAATGTCTAAGGCTAATGTTGGATAAATGCAGAGAGTTCCAAATTTCTTTTAATCTAAAGAAGTGCATATTCTTCTCACCATTTGGAGTACTGTTAGGTCACATTGTATACAAGTAGGAATTGCTTGTAGATCCCTCTAAAATTGCCATTATTGTTGATCTGCCACCTTCTACTTCAGTTAAACAGCTGCGCACTACACTGGGACACACCGGTTATTACAGGAAGTTCATTAAGGGATATGCTCAGATTACAACACCCATGGAAAAAATATTGAAGAAGGAATGCCATTTTAGTTGGACAGAGGAATGCCAACAAAGATTTGACACACTAAAACAGAAAATGGTTACTGCACCCATTCTGATTTTTCCAGATTGGACCAAGGAGTTTCATGTGCATGTCAATGTGTCTTCCATTTCTTTAGGAGCTGTGTTAGCACAATCGGGAGAAGGAGATATTGACCGCCTATTATCCTTTTCTAGCAAGAAACTATAAACTGTTGAGATCAACTACACCCCCACTGAGCAAGAAGGATTAGCCATGGTGTATGCATTGCAGAAGTTTCGTCACTATTTGTTGGGAGGACAATTTAAAATGTTTACTGACCACTCCACACTAAACTACCTAGTCAAAAAGCCAATGTTGGGGGGAATAATATGCATATGGTTGATGCTATTTAAAGAATATGATTTTGAGATCATAGTAAAGCCAGGGAGAATGAACAAAAGTCCTGACCACTTGTTGAGGTTGGAACATGGTGAAGAGCCAACCAGTTTAGAGGATACATTGTCAGATGCACAACTTCTAGCCATTAGAAAGATCGAATACCACTTAGTAGAGATAATCCAATTCCTATCAATAGGAATGGAACCTAGTGAGTACACAATTCCTCAGAATAAACATCTAGTAGTGCATGTTGTAGGTTTCTCACTTATAGATGGAAAACTATATAAGATGAGACCTAATGAGATATTTAGAAGGTGTGTTATGGAGGCAGAATGACCACTGATCCTTGCCAAAGCTCATGAAGGAATTGGAGGACATTATGCAGGAAAAGAAACTGTGCAGAAGGTCCTAAGAGCTGGCCTTTGGTGGCCTACCTTACATAGAGATGCTAAAGACTATTCCAGAGCCTCCAATGTATGCCAAAGAGCTGGGAAACCATCCAGAATAGTCGAAATTCCATTGGCACCATAGTTGAACCTAAAATCATTTGAAAAATGGGCCATCGACTTTGTTGGACCTATAAATCCACCAGGAAAGTGTACAGGAGCAAGGTACATGATTACAACAATAGAATAATTGACTAGATGGGCTGAAGAAAGATTAGTCAAGGACTGTAGTGAAACTACAGTTGCATGCTTCATATTTTATGACATCATAACTAGGTTTGGATGCCCAAAGATCCTTATGAGTGATCAAGGAACACATTTCATCACTAAGATAGTTAAGGCCTTGAGTGAAGAATTTTCATTCCACCATGAGAAGAGCACACCGTACCATCCACAAGAAAATGGGACAGTTGAAGCATTCAACGAGATTTTGGAGACAACGCTCACGAATATTTGTAGTGTGAACTGGGATGATTGGGACTTAAGAGTACCAACAGTACTTTGTTCCTATAGAACCACTTGCAAGAAGCTAACAATGCAAACCCCCTTCAAGTTGGTATATGGTATTGAAGTTGTTGTTCCAATGGAATATCTGGTACCAAGCATAAGAATTGTTTCCTTTATAGATATGGATGACCCTTTTGTTGTTCAAGAGAGGCTTGCACAGTTGGTTGAATTGGAAGAAGACAGATTCATTGTAGGATTCCATCAGTAGGTTCAGAAGGAAATAGAGAAGTCCTATCATGATAGACACATCAAGAAAAAGGCATTTAAACAAGGTGATCTAGTATTTCTATGTGACAGTAAGTTCATCAAACATCCTGAGAAGTTCATAATGCATTGGCTAGGGCCATACAAGATCATTTATGTTACAGAGGGAGGAGTTGCGCAATTGAATACCCTAAATGGAGAATGGAAGAAAGGTTTAGTGAATGGTTGCCAGCTGAAGTTGTACTATGACAACCAACTGCTTCGCAGATCTCAGTAGAATCATGAAGAAAAGGTTCTAGGTACCAGGTGTAGTTGAAACTGGGTACCAGACACAGAAAATATATTCTACACAAGGGATGGAAAGGAGGCAAAGATAAGAACGCAGAGGCTGCACTATGCAGTCTGGAGTTGAAATAAAATAGGAAGCTCAAATATAAAGTGCCTTGGGACAAGTCATAGGTGAGTGTTGGGGGCCTATTGGCATTTGGGTATGGAATAAACCGAAAATCAAGAAATAAAAGGGAGAATGTGAACTGCACAGAAGACACAACGATTGTTATTTGGTCGAAGAGAACAAAAGAGCATAAAAGATGGAGCAAAGAATGAGAATGAAATTCATTGGACAAGAAGATCAGGAATAATAGATAATCTATAAATAAGGATTGAGTACAAGTCAAAAACAGGAGAAATCCACCATTGGGTTCTTTAGAGAACCGCGCGAGAAGGAAGGAAAGATAGGCTGGCGAAGCCCTAAAAATATGGGTCAAGTTGACCTAGTTTTTTAGACACATAGGGTTTTGGTATCTAGGGTTTTGGACACCTAGGCTTATACCTAAGGATGTCGGTGAGTGATTGTAATGTATAAATAGAGACCAAGAGGACCTAGGTGAGGTTGTCATTGGTTGGTATCAAGATAGGTTGTCATTGTTTCTAGTGATCGATCTGATTGTTGGGAGTAAGTATTGTATGGAGAGAGAGAAGTGTTGAGTGTCAAAGCCTTATGGTATTGTAATATCTTCACCTGGGTGTGAAGATCAACCCTACAGCTAGGTGCCCAGGGAAGGGAGAGAAAGAGAGGAGAAGAGAATATATCTTCTATCTAAGAGCACAGACAAGGAATATATGCTTTACTTAAATATAATATAGCACAGATCTGTGGACATAGCCCTAGAGAGAGGGTGAACCACGTATATTTTTTGTTGTGTGTGATTGATCTTATGTCTGTGTCATTGATATACTGTGATTTCATTACTCTTTTAGATCCAATAAGTAGATGTGCAAAGTAGATCTAAGTTGATGAGTGATATATGAATGTCCTGTTGTTCTTGTGTTAGATCCACTTGATAATCCCTTTGTTTGTAGACACCTCTGTCCTGCAACCCCCTCATAATTGATTCAGGTGAGACTTCATCTACTTCGTAGGTGTTGCCGAAAGGGCTAGTAGTTACGGCTTGTTGTTAGGCTCTTGGAGATGAACCCTAGGTCTTCCCTTATGCCAACATGTACTCAACTCCATTTTTAAACAAATGATATTTTTTCTCATGACGATGAAAAATGGCTCTCCTATCATATAAATATGGGCTTCCCAACACAATACCACAAATATTCAATGGAATAACATCAAGCTCTACCTCATCTATAAAGTTTGCAATGATGGAAAATCTAAGTTTACATATTTTTGTCACATGGTATTTGGCATTGTCACATATCCAACCTAGAGGATATGGTTTATGATGAGGAGTTGTTTCCAAATTAAATTTCTTGACTATTTATTAAGAAAAGATTTTTTCTTGAGAACCAATATCAAATAGAGTATATATCTTCGTATGCTTTGAAATTACACTTATGTGGAAAAGATTTATTCTTTATTTTTCATGTTCAGTTTCATTGAGGATACTACTTGAAGAAGTAGTACTGGCAATAGAGTCCTTAGCTTGAAAACTGATGGCTATGATTTTTGTTTCATCACTAGAATCAGATCCCAAATCATGTTGTGTAGTTGCAACAACCTTTGGTTTAGTTTTGTTGTTGAAATTTTTGGGTCTCATTTTAGGATGAAGTTTCCAACAATGGTCTTCATCATGGCCATCTTTTGAACAGTTTTTACATGAGTTTTTTTCTCCCTCTTTCTTGACTGAAGCATTCTTCTTTCCATTTCCTTTGAATTTCCTGTTTCATTTGCCTCCATTAAAAAATGGCTTCTTGCTTCCCTCTTGAGGAGAATTCTTCCCTCTTGCTTCCAAATGAGTTTCATGTACGCAAACTTCATCCAGATTTGTAGGGTTAAACATGAGAATGGTGTGTCTCAAATAGCTATGCAATCCTCCAATGTATAAGAGTAAAGTTTCTTGAGAATATAAATCTATACCCAAAATCAAATATCTTCTTCTAAATTCTTGAGTGTAGATTTGCACACTTTTCCCTTTATCTTGCCTTAAAAATTTCCAATCCATGATATA
>JASDQU010244906.1:52470-66367 GCA_032191745.1 Picea mariana
TTACCACCTCCTGTTCGGGGGCATTTGCTTCTCATCTTCATTATGATAGGTCGGGTCGTCTCGATGTGTTGTCTTACCTGCGCCTTGTTGATTCGAGTGTTGACATAGAGTCGAGGGGGTTGTATTCTTCTGCACACGCGCACACACTTTAAAAAAAAAAATTTCACTGGTCGACTGAGTAGATTTCCTTAGCCCGGAGGGCTATTACACTGTTGGCATTTGGGTATGGAATAAATCAAAAATCAAGAAAGAAAAGGGAGAATGTGAACTACACAGAAGACACAACGATTGTTATTTGGTCGAAGAGAACAAAAGAGCATAAAAGATGGAGCAAAGAATGAGAATGAAATTCATTGGACAAGGAGATCAGGAATAATATATAATCTATAAATAAGGATTGAGTACAAGTCAACAAGAGAAGAAATCCACCATTGGGTTCTTTAGAGCACCGCGTGAGAAGGAAGGAAAGATAGGCTGGTGAAGCCTTGAAAATATGGGTCAAGTTGACCTAGTTTTTTAGACACATAGGGTTTTGGTATCTAGGGTTTTGGACACCTAGGCTTATACCTAACGATGTTGGTGAGTGATTGTAATGTATAAATAGAGACCAAGAGGAACTAGGTGAGGTTGTCATTGGTTGGTATCAAGATAGGTTGTCATTGTTTCTAGTGATCGATCTGATTGTTGGGAGTAAGTATTGTATGGAGAGAGAGAAGTGTTGAGTGTCAGAGCCTTATGGTATTGTAATATATTGACCTGGGTGCAAAGATCAACCCTGCAGCTAGGTGCCCAGGGAGGGGAGAGAAAGAGAGAAGAAGAGAAGATATCTTCTAGCTAAGAGCATAAACAAGGAATATATGCTTTACTTAAATGTAATATAGCACAGCTCTGTGGACAAAGCCCTAGAGAGAGGGTGAACCACGTATATTTTTTGTTGTGTGTGATTGATCTTATGTCTCTTTCATTGATATACTATGATTTCATTACTCTTTTAGATCCGATAAGTAGATATGCAAAGTAGATCTAAGTTGATGAGTGATATATGAATGTCCTGTTGTTCTTGTGTTAGATCCACTTGATAATCCCTTTGTTTGTAGACACCTTTGTCTTGCAACCCCCTCATAACTGCTTCAGGTGAGACTTCATCTACTTCGTAGGTGTTTCCGAAAGGGATAGTAGTTACGACATGTTGTTAGGCTCTTGGAGATGAACCCTGGGTCTTCCCTTGTGCCAACATGTACTCAACTCCATTTTTAAACAAATGATATTTTTTCTCATGACGATGAAAAATGGCTCTCCTATCATATAAATATGGGCTTCCCAACACAATACCACAAATATTCAATGGAATAACATCAAGCTCTACCTCATCTATAAAGTTTGCAGTGATGGAAAATCTAAGTTTACATAGTTTTGTCACATGGTATTTGGCATTGTCACATATCCAACCTAGAGGATATGGTTTATGATGAGGAATTGTTTTCAAATGAAATTTCTTGACTATTTATTAAGAAAATATTTTTGCTTGAGAACCAATATCAAATAGAGTATATATCTTTGTATGCTTTGAAATTACACTTATGTGGAAAAGATTTATTCTTTATTTTTCATGTTGAGTTTCATTGAGGATTCTACTTGAAGAAGTAGTACTGGCAATAGAGTCCTTAGCTTGAAAACTGATGGCTATGATTTTTGTTTCATCACTAGAATCAGATCCCAAATCATGTTGTGTAGTTGCAACAACCTTTGGTTTAGTTTTGTTGTTGAAATTTTTGGGTCTCATTTCAGGATGAAGTTTCCAACAATGGTCTTCATCATGGCCATCTTTTGTATATTTTTTACATGAGTGTTTTTCTCCCTCTTTCTTGACTGAAGCATTCTTCTTTCCATTTCCTTTGAATTTCCCGTTTCATTTGCCTCCATTAAAAAATGGCTTCTTGCTTCCCTCTTGAGGAAAATTCTTCCCTCTTGCTTCCAAATGAGTTTCATGTACACAAACTTCATCCAGATTTGTAGGGTTAAACATGAGAATGGTGTGTCTCAAATAGCTATGAAATCCTCCAATGTATTTGAGTAAAGTTTCTTGAGAATATAAATCTATACCCAAAATCAAATATCTTCTTCTAAATTCTTGAGTGTAGATTTGCACACTTTTCCCTTTATCTTGCCTAAAAAATTTCCAATCCATGATAGCTTTTTGCATGTATGCTAATGGATAAAATTTCCTTTTAATTGCAACAATAAAATCATTCCAAGAGGATAAAACTTTACCATGCTTCTTCATGTCCTCTTGAGTTTTGGCTTCCCACCAAATGAGTGTTGTTGGGGCTCAGAAATGTCCTATTCTCATCCACCTTTCCCTTCATTATTCTTCACATTTCATCGCCTCATTAACCTTTCACGATATCATTTCATAAATATACTTGGGTTTCACCTTATTATTTTCCACTTTACTCATTTTAGTATTAAAAGGGAATTTGTGATTACATGTTAGAAAATTGACATGTTTTCATATATATCTCAAAAATGTGTGAGCTTTGTAATGTGTAGGAATATGAGNCCGAAATAAATAAAATAACATTACTAATGTAATATGCCCCAATTAAGGGGTAATGATCCAATATTAGGGCTTAACAGATTCATTCAACAACAATTCAGATTCCTCCACTTCACATTCTCTGATCCAGTAGAAAGAAGTCGCCGCTACAACAGTAGTGACATCTTCCATGCTCTACCAGCCGCATCAGCCATATTCCTATTGCATAGTTCATCAATATTTTGGGTAAGTGGAGGTATTTTATTTTATAAACTTTAATCATGTAATTCCTCAACTGTTAGCAGTGAATAATTTCAAAAATTCCCTCATCAAGTTCCATTTCCTTTTCAATTCTATGACTTATGCCACATTGCATGAGGAAATGCAACCAGTTCAGTTGGGGGGTAGGGGACTTTGTACACGATCATCACTCGAATTTTCTACTACCATCATTCCATTTTTCGTCTCATTTACCATTTATGAACATTTCTTTTCCAAAGATACTCTGTTGCACTTTGCTTCATAAGCATTGTTATACATATTGACATGATTCACACATATACAAAAAAGGGCTTTCTTATACTCAGTGATGTTTCCTTATGCACATTGAAAGCATATATTTTCCAGTAAGAATATGAGCAAATTGTTATCATGACAACAAGAGAACAAATAATGAAATTAATGTTGATAACACAATAACCAACATTCTTTATATTCATGGTTGTCACACAAGTACCAACCATAAGAAAATGTTAGTTGTTACTCATGTAAATCCCATCCTAGAAACATTCATTATCATCACCCAAAGCCAACATTTAGATGCCAAAATTTCTTGAGAAGATCCATGCATGGTTGCATGAGGACATGCAACAAGTTAAGTTGGGGGGTATGTTGGGGCTCAGAAATGTCCTATTCTCATCCACCTTTCCCTTCATTATTCTTCAGATTTCATCGCCCCATTAACCTTTCACGATATCATTTCATAAATATACTTGGGTTTCACCTTATTATTTTCCGCTTTGTTCATTTTAGTATTAAAAAGGAATTTGTGATTAAATGTTAGAAAATTGACATGTTTTCATATATATCTCAAAAATGTGTGAGCTTTGTAATGTGTAGGAATATGAGAAGGATTAATTAAAAAGGGATTCTCGAATACTTCCTCCACCATTTCAAGATTTGAGGAGATAATTCAAGCCCATTCCATGGAGAAGATCATGGATATTTGGTTGGAATATCTTATCCAAGATATATGAGAGATATGTGTGAGGATTTGAAGGGATTATATTTTGTAATAATGGGAAATAGTTTGAGAGAATAGTGGATATGTAATTATGAGATGGTTATCTTATCTTCAAGGCCCTCATGTATAAAAGAGAATGCTCTCTCTTCATGAGGATTCAATTAGAGTAGTAATCAAGTAATCAAGTACATAATTAAAGTATTCATTAATGGTAGTCATTTGGATTTGAAAGAAAGGGATTCTTAGCTTTGATTCATGGTTTTGGTTTTCATGCTTTCATTATTTTTTTATGAAGATTGATTTGATTATTGTAATATAAGATTGCTTCATTGGTGAGATCTCTCATATGTTGTTATGCCATTAAACTCTTCACATGTTGTATTTTCTTTTCCTTCATGTAGTTCTCCACTTATAGATTAATTTCATTTACACAATTTCTCATTCCTAGATTAATTTCATTTGCGCAATTTCCCATTCCTAGATTAATTTTAATTCCAAGTTGTGTGTTTCAAATTCCTGTATTAGATTAATGATTCAATTTCATTCGTAGCTTAAACATTATATTAGATTAGTCCAAATTCAATATTGCATATACTTTGCATGTGCTTCGTAAGTTTACGAACCTCAGATTGACAAATTAAATAGTTGGGAAAGTACTAGAACTCAATTAATGCAACATTAGTTCGACCCAATATAACGATTGTCGTTCCCTTGTCATGATTGTTGTTCCTTTTGCAGGTAGTGTTGTTCATTTGAATGGAACAATTGTCATTCCTTTTGTTACGATTTATGTCCCTTTGCAGGGGTTGCATCTCTGGAGGACGGGTATTGAAAACGGAAGGTAAGAAACTGCGTAGTCAACAAGTAAAACGCTTGTGCCAGCACCTACCTTTGGATGATGCATAAAGGTTATATTTTAGGACATATTTAGAGCCCAACAATAGCATAGGTCCAAATCCTTCCTAACATTAGGTTGTAGTCAAGAGGAGCATCGACCACTTAAACTTTGATGCACACAGTCTTCCCTCTTAACTGCATGGGGAAAGAAGGGATGATACCATGTGTTCTGAAAGAACGACCATCAAAACTAGTAAGTAGAGTAGGTGACAGAGACAAAACGGGTTGGCCAATGGAATTCCAACACGCCAACAACATCATGCAAGTCGAGGTTCCCTAATCAACCAACGTACGAAAAATATTATGGGTGAAAGTTTTCGTGGTGTATGCCACTACTATCTGAAATGAAATGTGGTATGGGAGATGAGGTTTCAAGTCAGTCGTATCAAGCCTGATCGTTCCCGGATTACAAGTCTCGGTAGAACCCAAGGTGGATAACAAATCCTTTCTCTGTGAAGGGCATCTATGGAGGACCTCCAAAGCTGACATTGCGCAAGGGGTTTGTGACAAATCCTCCACCATAGAGTAGTTCTGGGCAGCCCTCGGATTTGGATTGTGAGAAGGTTTCTTGAACGCCCCTTTCCAGATACGTTTCATTGTTTCTCCCATGATCTTCTTAATCTAGAGAGGACCTGATGGGTTTAAGGCTTCTTTACCCTTTTCAATAGTGTTCAACATTACGTAATCGAGTCCCCTAGTTGCTATGTAAGGATCACCTTTAATCATGTAAACATTCACAACTAAGGGATTACTATAAGATGGAGGGGGTCCCTGACTTCCCCCATCCACACTCGAAGAGGCTTGAGTCAAATTTTTCCCATGAAGAAATGGGTTCGTTAACAAAGAAGGTTGTTGTTGCACCAATAACTTATGGGCCTCCGCACGTGGAGGGCACATGTGAGTCAATTGGTCTTCTGTGCAAAGGTTACACAGATACTTCGACTTTCTCTTCTTTGTGTTTCCCCCGCCAACATTGTTGGTGGGTTTCTTATCCCCCTTACCCTTCTTGTTTCGTTGTTTTTTATTTCCATTAGGATGTTGGTTGGCCTTCGGGTTCGTCGAATGCACACTTTGCATGTCCGACATTTGGGTAGGGGGAGCATTCGAATCGGAGGTCTGGTTGGCCACTTTTTGTTGTATCGACAATTGTTGCAATTGATTTGATAACTGATCACTAGGAATTTCTTTTGATGAACCAACTATACCATTGAAATGTGGTCCAGACTTGTGTATGGCCTTGTCAAGGATGGACCATGGCGCATCTGGAAAAACCTCATAGAGTAAACTAGACCAAGAGCATATCAGTTCAAGCTGCTGAGCTCTCATTATCGCCTCTTCCTATGAAAACACTCCTGACGTTGCAAAGTCCTTGGATAACTGAGGTACTAAAGACTTAAGGAACCACTCCAACAGAAAATCTGGTGGGACCGATACTTTTATCAAACTCTTTCGACGCTGCCATTCTCAGATGTGATCCAAGATATGATCAACTTTTGTTTTCTCAAAGTTGGTCAAGAATTCAATGTCAGCATCGTATCTCACAATTAGTTGGAAATGGTTTCAAAAAACCATTTCCAATTCATTGAAGGAGGATTATCTTGAGCGGCCGAGCTCGATGTACCATTTCACGAAACCCCTGATAAGAGTGCGTTAAAATAGGTGCAACTGTATGGAGTCGTCTCGCAGTGATTTTGACGAGCACCATAGGTGAAAAGTGGTCACGTGATCACCTGGAACTTCTTCAGGTGTAGCTTTGAACTTCGGAATGTCCGAAGGAAACTTAGTCGACATGGGAGGCCAACACGGATCATGACAGATTGGGTTGTTTAACAATCTTGACAATTATGGAAAATGTAATGTTTCCAGAAATGGTAGTTTGGGTTGTTGACTATGTGCATGAATAAAGGAGCCTGGATTTTGATGGGCACCAGGTTTCCAGGAAACGTTGGGCAACTGACCAGTGTTCTAGTAGACACAATGGCCTTGGAAAGTGTACGGATACTGCATTTGTTGGGACATCATCAGTCGATTCCCATAATTGGGCGTTGATGGTTGGGTGGGGATTTCTCCCTACGTTGTATTCCAAAAATTTTGGAAAGTGTTTCCCCCTTCTGATCTAACGAGCATAGGTACTGAGCCTTTTCCGGGGTTCCATTGACCATGGAAGGGGTTTCCCTTGGTCGGAATCCCTGACGAGGGAATGGATTCCTGCCACGGATTCCAGATTCCTCGTGAGGAGAATATTCTTGTGTTTTCCCCCTGTGTAGTAATAGTACCCTGCACAAGATTATAATTTCCAAAACCAAGGTTTCCCCTAGCCGAGACGACAACTGACAAGAAAGAATTATTACCAAACGCTTCGAACAAAGAGAATTGAATAGAACCCACCGGCATGATGTAGGAATAAGTTCCTAGACCGCCTTCTCAAAACAAGTTGTAGTTGATGTTCGGATCAATGGGTTACTGGGGAACACCCTCAAGTGAGGGGGATGAAGGAGGTATATGAACCCCACCGTAAGGGATAACATTATAGGGGGCTGAGGTTCCCCACATGGACCCTTGCAGAGGAGTGTTTGAGCTCCCTGCCCCCATACCCATGGTCTCTAGGGTAGAGTAGGCGAGGACGAAGTTCATATCAAAGTTGGGCATCCCATATGAAAATGGAGGGTCCGTCACACTCTGTGTGAACGGAGCAGTGATCGCCGCCATAGACTGTTATAGGAGAATCCCCCTGCGGACAAGTGGATTTCCTCTTGAATTCTACACCCATAACTCCAAGACAGAAAGTGCTATTGTGGAAACTAACATTCATTTTCATAAAGCTAAACTATCAAAGAAGAGGAAGGAAGAATAGTAAATACCCTTTTACTGATGTTTGTCCTTTTTTGATCCAGGCTGATCTTGATCTCCAATTTCTTCAGAAGGTCCCATGGTACAATGAGCAACAACAAAGATACTTCCTACTCTACCATGATTATCTTCATAATGAATCTATGAAACAAACAAGTTCATGAAATGTACGCAAACTTTAAAGGAAACATGCCAAGCATGAATTCATATTAATGAGAACAAAGTGGTGCTTACAACCATGGATGTAGTGCAACAGCTTCACCAAGATCCCTTTGTCTAGACCCTTGCTCAAATAATCCACACAGAATGTTGATGTTCAACGATATCTCCCTTATGAGATCATAATTTATATGCTTCACAATGTCTCTCCCCCATACCACTCATGAGATCATAAGTTTGGTATCTCTCAATCTCTCTATCCTTTCTCTTCCATGGAAAGCCCTCATTATATAGGATTTGGAGGCTTAACCACCATGGAGAGGATATCTCATCAGATACACTAAGAAAGGGATCTCTAAGATATTTAGGGAGAAAATATCTCTTAAGGATTTTGGGGAGGAAATATCCCTCAAGGATTTTGGGGAGGAAATATCTCTCAAGGATTTTAAGGAGGAAATATTTCAACCATCCATGAGATCCCCCACCTTCCCTAAAACATAGGAAACCAAATGTGAGGTGGATTATCACACTTAATTACTTTATTTTTCATGAATATTAATAATAATTCATGTGCACTTGGTTCTCACACTTAATCATTTTCTTTTCCATGAATATTAATAATAATTCATGTGTACTTGGTATTTTGGCTTTCATGTAATATATCCCTCCTTCACATTGACTAGGGATTGTGACATAGGTTATTCCATGGTTTCAAGGTGTATGAGACACTTATATGACACTTTACGACACTTAGGGTGAGGTACCTAGGTGTGCAAATTTCATGTGTAAAAAAATGCCCCCTAAAGTGTGAGGTCAGAAGAGATAATGATTGTCGAAACACTTTAAAAATATTTAAAGCAAGGGTGTAGAATCGAAGAACCTGCTAGAAGATGAAAACAACCATCAAAAAAATGTTATGACATGTTTCAAACCCAAGGCAGGCATACCTATGCTTGAGTGATAAAAGACTTTCAAGGTATGGCCGCCATCAAATACACTGAGGATCCATAATCATATTGACTGAAGAGTATAGCCACCAAAGATACAATGTGGATCTATAATTCCACGACATGAACTGATCGTAGCCACAATAGATACACAGTGGATCTATGAGATGAAAAAACATAGCCATAGACCAATACAAAGTGGATCTATGTGACAATATATCTATCAATGTGATGAAATGATCTCCTTTAGTAGCTTGGGTAAAGTAGATATCAGAGTGAACACTCAACCTAGGGTCTTCTTACTAATCCTGATGTGGTACGAATCTAACCATGTGAATAGATGTCTTAATTTCGAACATGGAAGAAACCACTTGATTACCGGTCAATGAGGTAAATCGTTAACAAGCGCAAGGGAAATAACCATTGATGTCAATGATTCCCAAGGTACCCTAGCACATTCCAGTGAATGTGAATAGATAAGCTGAAGTCGACCATCCGTGGAATCATTCTATAAGGGGTCAATGATGTAAACCCACTATCGGAAGTGAGGAGGCCTGCCATTGATGCATGCAGGTCCCAAGTTACTAACTGGTTTCTAAGTCTAGTTCCCGGATAATGTATTGAAGTTGACAGGAATAGACTCATCGAAGGAGGGCCTTGATGTATCCCCCATCAATGACACGAAACTGACACAGAGATGTAAATTGGTAGATCAAATGAACATGGACTGACATGGGTATTGAAACAAGATATTTTTGATGGATGACTCTCGAGGCAGATACTTCCCTTGAACACGGAGGAAGAACAACAAAAACTTGACATGGACCAAAACTTGATAATGCAGTGGATACTGTGACTTTCTTTGGGTGACCCAAAGGAGTAAATAAACTCATACGATTGGTTTAATGCAGAGGTTCAACATATTAAAATGTGTGCAAAGACAAAGTGTCATGTTCAAGGGTGACCGTAAGAGTTACTGGTAATGTTCTAAAAAATTACTTGGCTTGCTTCCTTCAATTTTTCCCCCATCCAGATAGACGAGTACCTCTTTTTAATTTCACAAGCTCAAGGAGGGTAACACATGCTTGATATGACTCACCTTCGGTAAGTCCCTCTTCATTTTTTTACCAAACTATAAGAAGTAAGGGTTTGTTCCCGTACAGGCCCTTCAATGTATGAGAGTCTGAAAACAAATGAAGAGGGACTTACTGAAGGTGAGTCATATCGAGCATGTGTCCTTTTTCGTATTGTTAGTCTTGAGAGGCCAAAAAAGAGATAAATTATCACTCGAAAGACACCCTTTCAAACATTTTAATGAGTGGGAAAGGAAGCAAGATGACTCGAAAATATTTTCATGTTTAGAGAGTCTGAAAAGAGCTTAAAGGAGACTCCATGGGGTTCTTTTTTCGTGTATCCATGCAATTTCGAAAAAGATATAAAATTTTACACGGTTGTGTTCTCATGTTTTTTTTAGCGTGATAATGAACTAAGACCATGCTCATTATTCCCCTAGCTTGAAAATCTAGTGGCTTAACTCTAGAATGATAATAAAAGGCTAGAGACAATGCCCCCCAAGCTTCAATTCATTCACCGACTGTGAGGTTGTCACCAATTTCTGTACTAGATGGAGAAAAAGGATACAGGTGGATGAAATGAAGGTTCAAAAAAGAGACTTAACGAAAGACTCGACTCGGCATATACGATATCTAGTGAAAGACTCAAGCTGATAAGAGAGGTGATTGTTTCATTTTTTAACGAGCTTGACACAAGAAAAGAACTATGCTCAAGGCTCCGGGTTCAATCCCCATATTTCTGTTTCTTTTTTTAACGAGCTTTCTATAGAGAGGAAAACTATTCTCATAGATTATGTTTCATTTTTTAACGAGATTTCCACAGAGAAGAGAAACTATGCTCATAGCTTCTTCTTGATCATGGCTTCCAAGAGGATAATTCTCTGGAAGGACACCATGTCAATGGACGAAACTCGGTCATGGCTTCCATGAGATCTTTGCTGGATGGAAGAAGAATACTCTGGAAGGAACACATGTTGAGGTTCATGATAGGGGTAAGGATATTAGGCTCCAATAGCCCTACCGAAGAGATCACCATGTCAACTACCGGATCTAAGTCATCGGGAGTTCAAGTCATGGGAGACAACGCCACATAATTGACCTGTGGCAGGGGTGATACTGACTTCATATAAGACCCATTTAGGGAGGTATTGGGTTGATGGTGAAGTCAGGGCCAATGAACGAAATTTGATCAATAGTGACCATTCTTCCATAATGAAGGAAACATATCACATGAAAAAGAGTGGACACAATAGCTTTCATGGAATAGACATAATCTCGCCCAAGGAGTAAATCAAAATCCAAGGGGTCCTGGACTACCATAACATCAATAAAGACAGTTTTCCCTCAAAAAGTTATGGGTAACTAAGGAAGGATCCATAAAGGGTGACTGGTTCTTCTCTTAAAAGTGAACAGAGTCTGGGTAACCGGCACAAGCTGATGATAACTCAAAGCCTTCCAAGCCATAGAGGACAAAATACTAACGGACGAACCTTCGTCTATCAGTGTATGAGGAATGTCCAGACCACAAACCTGTACTTTAATCTTGAAAGGAAAGTGAGAGGGAAGATGAGGTCCAGTTAGAACACCCCAATAAAAAATGATGGCCTCATTACTTGGAGGGGTTTTCGCAAGAGAAGGAGGAATGTCCCCTGGCACGATGGATTTTGTATCAACTAGAAAAAGATGGGCAGTATCAGGTTTACTCTCTAGAGGGAGAGTAGGATAGACCGATGGTGGAACTGGATCGACCACTTTGGCACTCTTCATAGGAGGAGTGGGATTGACCGATGATCTAATCGGAGAAACCACTTTGGAACTCCTCAATAGAGGAGTGGGATCGACCGATGGAGGAACCATATCGACCACTTTGGCACTCTTAGGATGAAGTCTGGAACTGACCAATGATGGGACTAGATCAGTCACTTATGTTTCACTTTTCATATGAAAAGTGGGTTTGATCGACGACGAAACTGAATCATTCACTTTGGGTTCACTCTTTCGATGAAGAGTGCGACTGACCAATGATGAAACTGGATCAACTACTTTGGTGAGTGGCTCAACCAAGGATGAAACTAGATTGAGCACTTAATCAACCGAAATGACCAGGGATGGAACCAGATTGACCATTCGATCAAATAATGATGGTTTGGGGGAAATATTACAATAAATAGTTGGAAGTTGAAGCTTTTACAAAAGAGAATAAGCCTCATCCATGCGAGGACAAAAGTGAGAGTAATGGTCACCTTTGCATCACATGCAAGGGAATTTGACAGTTGTCTTCTTCTTACCAACCTTAATGTCACTAGTTGACAGGGTGTCACCAACATGTCTAGTAGGGGCCAATGACGTAGAGGACCACACTTATAAGATCTTGGGAATACCAGGGAAATACCTTAGAGAGTGGTCACCCTTACAAAGACTGCAAGGGAATTTGGGTTTAAAATTCTTTGTTTTAATCTTGTTGACCTCATCAACACTCCCAGTACTATTAACAATATTTGGTTGCTTGGATCCAACATCTGATGTAATTGGAGGCTTGGTCCCTCTATGGTTCTTCTTCTTCTTCTCTTTCCATTTATGCTTCTTCTTATCAACCTGGCTACCTGCTTTAGATATTTCAATAGGCAAAGAAGGAGAAAAGGAAGGATACTTAATGGGTGAAGAAGGCAAAAAGTAGACATGAGGTTGATGTGTGGGTGGTGTGTTTACATATGAAGCACTTGCATTCGAGATCACCAAAGTGGAAAACAACCATACCGCTAACCCAATTGTGATATCTGGAAGGTTCAAAGTAGCGACATAAGGAGGACCAACGTTTCCGTAAGAAGGAAAAAAAAAGGGTTCCCCTAGAAAAGGGGTTCCTACATTGGTCATTCTGGGAACTGACGCCATAAAAATAAAGATCCAACCTAGATTCTGCTAGGGAGAACAAACAACGCACACTAAAAATCTAGTAAGCAAGCAAGAAAACAAAACCTTCTCACAATGAGCACACTAGTTGGTGATGAAATCCAACATCGTGGGAACAAAGTAAGAAGGGGATAAGATAGAGTGGGTGGAAAAGTTACGTTGACGACTTGCTTAATGAACTTACGCCTTGGTGCAATCTCCCACACATAATTGTGGGTATTGTTGGGTATGTGTTATATTCTTTGCATGTCTGTGTGTGGGCGTGTCATATATGACAACTGAATTTGATGATCCCTCGTACTAGTGCTCTATTTGTGTCGTGTGCATCGGGCGCTTTCCTAGGGGGGTCCCAGGGTGGGGCAGGTATGCCCCCCCTGGTTACGCACAATGTTCAACAACGGGCGGTAGCCCAGGGCAACGCCCCAAAATTTGTTTTTGGGTGGTTTTTTCTATTTTTAGCAGATTTTGCTATTTTTAGTGATTTAGTAAATTAATCCCAGATTAAGGGATTAGAGTTTTGGTGTCTACGGAATACCTAAAAACATTGTATATATATTGTATAGTGAATGGTGAAATTTGATATAATGAATATAAGAAAGGTTTACCCGGTTGAGGGTTTCTGGTATAAATATTTGTGTACTATGTGAATGAGCCATTGATTAAATTTTGTTTTGCTTAAGAATCTATATGCATTTTTTTACTTCATAGGTTTAAAACTTACATGTGGTATCGGAGCTCATTTTTGGCTTCAGAGGGATTCCTTTGTTGTTGAGGGTTTGGCTCGGTCTTGATAGATCAAGTTTATCTTGGGTCTGTGATAAACTTGGGTTTAGTGGGAGCTTTTGCAGTGGTGATTTGAGTGCAAAAAAAGGAATGGAAATCTCTTCTAGAATCGAGATAGAGAAGTTCAATGGTAAAAACTTTGAGCTATGGAAGTTGAAGATGGAGGACCTTCTTGTAGACAAAGAACAATGGATCGTTGTGGATCTTGGTACACAGTCTACTAGTACACCATCTACTAGCACACAGGCTACTGGTACACAACCTACCAATACACAAACTACTAGTACACCAGCTACTGGTATGTCAAAGGAAGATTGGGAGAAGTTGGACAGAAGAGAAAGGAGTACTAATCGACTCTGCCTGGCATATTCGGTTTTGTTGAATGTCTCGAGAGAATCTAAAACCAAGGAACTATGGGATAAGTTGGGGAATTTGTATCAATCAAATTCCATGGTAAACAAGTTGTTTCTTCGAAAGAAGTTATATCATCTTAGGATGG
>JASDQU010244907.1:66895-80083 GCA_032191745.1 Picea mariana
AATGAATTCCCAAAGGACTTCAGGAAGCCATAACTTGTAAAACAGAGGTCGGATTAGAGCCTAGTAAGAGTAGTTAGAAAGCTACAGGCGAGTAGAAGAGGATGAATCATCTCGGAGAGATGATTCGAGATAATTTGAGTAAGAAAAATTGTTATGCCTCATCCCTAGGAAAGGTGCTTAGGGGTCGGGTGTGTTACAAATTAGTATCAGAGCATGGAAACAACACTTGGCCTACTTGGGCTCATGAAATAATTAAGTAATTTTTCTTTCTTAGAAAAATTTAAGGGAGAGGGCATACTACCCTACCCTATCTGGAAGAGCATGATTCAAACACAGGCATGGATGGGACAAAGAATAGTCATGAGACTATTTTACCAAGGCTAAAATGAGCTTGCTGAGAGTATCACTACCGTACAGAAATCATTTGCATAAGTTCCTTGAGGAGAAGGATGTAGATTAAAATTCAGTTGGGATTTTACCCAACGACATTGAATCATACTAGTTCGTGGTGGAGGAAGCCTACCTTTTCTTTTCGAAAATGATGGCCAATCTTTCAGGAGTGGGATTATGCTGATGGGCACTAATAGCAAGACTTGGATGTGAATGGATTGAAAGGATCTGTAGTAGTAATAATTACTTCTTTAATGAAAGATTAAACCTTGTATATGTGCATTATCCCTCACGATTAGAGGATTGATGGAAATGGTAAGGTCAAATTACTTGAACTATAATGGATGAAGATTGTTGCTGGAATAACCTAGTAAGCAAGCAAAAAGGCACCCTATAGATTGAGAACAACCTTCATGAAGGTAGGAGTGAAGTGACAAGAGCGAGTTCAAAATATCATGGTTGTGCTAGGGTAGTGTGTATCCCTATTAACGTAAGGGTGTGTCTATGAAAGAGGAATGAGTCTGGTGACCATTCTCTGAAAAGGGAGAGCATGCACAACTCTCGGGTTTCAAAGGGAACTGAGAAATAAAATTTTGTTTCTGGGTACCAGAATTGTTGGGCAGTGTTTTTCTAATCAAGCCGATAAACAAAGCTATAGAAATATAGAGTGATTGAGTGAGAAATCACATCAGCCTCCATTTCTTGGTGGATAGGAAACTAATCTACTAGAATTTCCGTGGGAGGAGGAGAGTGACCTTTGTCCCTGACTATTGTTGAACATAAGGAAGAATTCTAGGTGTAATGGTTAAGAATGTATTTATGAGTGAGAAATGTTTTCATGGAAGTTGAGGCAAGAGTGTTTTCTTGCTAGATGTTATCATGTAGAAAGTGAAACATAGTTATGACTATGTCTGTTACACTGCCAGGTGGATGTCATGTGAATGATTGCAAGTTCCCAACCAAGAGGGAAGCTTAATGTTGGGTATCTCTATGGAACTTGTCATGAGAATGGTAGTGAGATCCTTGGGAAAAGGATCTGGAAGTTTGATATGTCTAGGAAGGACATGGAAAGGGGTACAAGCAATGAGCTTGCATGATGAATGTGAGGTTTCTTGATATGAAGACCAATATTAAGACCAAGTAGATACGAGTGGTATTAAATGTGCAAGTGATGCACATGTATGATGTAAGAATATATGTGTACTAAAGGTACTATATGACTACCTGGATGAGCGAAATGTAAGGCAAGAATTTCACTTGCCAAGATTGAATGAATACCATGGATGCATGGATGACTCTATTCTGAAGAGTCATGAGAGTTTCATTGTGAGTGATATCCTGAGGGAATGTGTTCCATTCCCTCAGGAAAGGCTAGTATAAATAGATGAAAGAGTAAAGGAGCGAGGACGTTATGTTGCCTTGATAAAAGGAAACATGATTTTTCCTTTGAGGACCACATGATAACAAGTGTGAACAATCATGAGTTAAATGATTTTAATGTAAATATGTATGTGAGCTACAAAATATACCTATGGTAGATACACAYCGGCTTATGATTATGCATATGRTTAAGTACATCATGGATGTAAGTTAACAAGACAAGGAATGTGTGTGGATAAATAACCTGGATGGTTAACAAAGATGCATGGAAATATTCGGTAAACAACCGAAGCTAGMTAGAGGTTGAGGCCATCACAAATAGTGAAGGATAKGMAACAAKGAAGTTGCATGCTGAAGGAGTTCCTTGTGGAGGAACTGTGTGAAGACTCTGTCAGGAGAACAAAGTCACCACCTTAATGATTGCTGAGAATTGAGTAGTGGGCTGCAAGCATATGTATTTATATAAGAATCCTCGATTACATTCTAAAACAAAATATATGAGTGGAAAACTAACAAACGAATGTAGACCATTTTGATAATTGARTGGTAATGTGGAGCATGCACAGGTTCATGATTCATTATGAACAAAAAGTTTGCTATTAAAGCATGATGATGTATCCTAAGGGTTAGGGTGGGCCTAACCAAGCTTGCTCAAGGAAAAGAGCAGGAAGATCACAATAAGGAGTAGATTTCATAAACAAAGAAGGAGAAAAGGAGAAACACTTTTCTCACCCTAAGAAATCTAAATTGTTTAACAGAGTCATATGCTTAAAAGAATAGTTGTGAAAACAAGTATAGCTGGAAAAAGGAAAATAAATAGACAACTAGGTTTGAATGAATGGGCTTGGTTGAGCCATATAAAGTAAAGGCATTGAGGCCTTGGAAAGTAACTTAGTTGGATTGAAAGTCCAGGGATGTGTAGAAGGAGTTGGACCAAGGAAGAGTTCTTTGACTCCTTCCTTGTTGTTTATTGTATTTCTTTGGTATGAGAGATTGATTTACTAATGCAGGTAAATGTTTTGACATCAGAGTTATTATGGTTGTATGATTGTAGAAAAAATTGAAAATTGTTTGTGTTTCATTTATGGAAACATTGAGGATAGTGTGATGAAACGCATAAATATATGCTAGGACATATATGAAAATGTCCTATAAATTTAAATGTTACGACACATGCATTTGACGACTATATATATATATATATATTTGTGATGTATTCCATGTATAAGAAATAATTGGAGCCGTTGAGAAAGATAGTTGCCAATGATGGACAACCTCAAGCAAATGATGACTATGAGAAGCTTGTTTTTAAAAGATTTTTGAAGGGAATTTGAAAGTCCCCATAAAGCACCATCGATGAGGTAATATCAAAGACGGTGCTATCAACCAGATCAATTATAAAAAAATGTCCATACCTATGTGGAATAAGGCATGAAGGAATTTGGTAAGAATCCCTTCTGAAAAGATTTCATTATCTTAAATATATGCCAGTCAAGGATGAGTTATAATCCTTGAAAGAAAATGCATGAGTAAAGAGTACCATAGGTACAATGACCAATCTAGGGAGAATGGGAATAAAGGTGTTCATAGTTAGCACATTGCATGGAATTTCTTTGAGGAAATGCATGTTTGCATAAAGGGAAGACAATGAATTTTCCATTGAGGAAGGAGGACCTTCCAATATTTTACTTACATTGTATAGGTGTTAAAGAAAAGCAAATTTGGGTGGCCATGAGTGCTGGCACCCTGGTTACTAAGGAAGGAAGAATTTTTGGGTGTATTCAAGAGCAACTTGTAGTTTCATATGTGCTTATTTGGGATCATGATCTTCCTGTAGTAGGAAGCACAGTCCTGCTGCAATAATAAACGAGAATGAATAAGCCATATAGTGAAGAGGTTGGTTAAGATCCAACACACCATGGAAAAGTACTTGTCATAAAGTGTGGCAAACTTAAAATCAATGCAAGGGTGCATTGGGTATGAATGTGACCATGAATATTGACACATTGATTAAAGTCATTTGATATTTGAATTGTATTTGGAAAATTTAGTATGTTGAAAGGATACATACATAAATATTATAAATAATAATATTTCMTTTTTCTCTGTACCCTTGAATGGATGAAAATGWGTTGGAATGTTAGTATGCATAGTTTTGAAAATCTAATKTCCATGAAAACTAACAATTGGTTTGGYTGAGGAATGTTGAAATTTCAGGAAGAAAAGAGGTATTGGATATGGCAGTGTTGTAATCCCATAAGGAAGACCAATTTCCTACTGAGCTAAACTGCATGTTGTCTAGGATTATTGAAGGCAGGTGACAAAGGCCAAGAGTCTAGAAAGGACCTGACCAAGAAAGAGGATTAATATTTCTGAAGCAATTGAATGACAAAGGCATGCCAGGTGTTACTGAGAAAGAACACGGAGGACGGTGTTCCCTTTTGTTAGCACCGCAATTTTTCAGTTAGAGTCAGTCCTAGATGAGTCGAAGTTCATGTGTCGAAGCCTGTAAGGTCAGGTACTGAACAACGAATGGGTCGAAGTCAACAAGTGGCGGGTCTAGCCCTTGGAGTCGGGAAAGGGTGTCATAATTAGCCATGTGTGACTTGTAAAGGTCCTTTTCCCAAAAGGTCGAGTCCTATGAGAAAGAGGGAATTTATATGCCAGAGGTCAAGGAAAGTTGTTAGAATAAAGGTCACATCGACAAATATAACAACCATCATCACCTAATTATGAAGTTAGAAAGGTCAAGATATCATGACGATCATATCACGTATACTCTGCAACTCTTATCATTTGTACTTTGCACACTTCAAAGTGTACCTATCGCATGATTTTGCTGTGAAAATCTTCAGGCTGCTTCCAAACTTCTTGTCACCATGGATTTATCATCCTCTGCCATGATTCCATCCCTCGCCAATTCAATTATAAATAGCAGTCACCCTGCATGTTCCTCCTTTACCATCCGAGTTTGTGCGTTGTCTGTGATTTTTCTTGCAAGTCCTGGGTCCTTTCGCTGTGGGAAAGTCGATTGCCATCAATTATGTTGTGAGTCTGTTCATTCAAGATTGTCGTGTCTCCTTCATTTTTAGTCATGGTTTGAAGCCTATTGGAATTTGTCATGAGCTAGTGCGTCGAACGATAGTTCTTCTCACATTCAGCCTCTCTTCTTCGGAGTCCTTTCCTGTCGCGTCGAATTGCTTTCTGCGTCCAAATTCCCTAGCTCACCACCAGTGTTCCAATGCCTTGCCACCACGCCAGAATTTTTTTTCGTGTTTCCCTACTGCGACGAGCCTACTGTTGTCGTTTATCGCAGCATCGACCTCCTTCTATGCCGAAGGTTTTCATAGAGCCTGGCAACCGCACCGTAAACTCCTAGAGTGGTTTTTGCTTATCACAAAATTTTTTCGTCACTTCCATTCTGACAGGTCTCTGTGAGGTATATCATTCTCCATTTGTCACGCAAAGAGGGTGTTATCATTCATTACCACACGCATGAAATAAATACACATTCGCATCATGACAACATCCCAAGACATAAGGAAGAAGGCGTGAAGTAGCAGAGCTATGAGGCTCGAACCTTGGGACTTGGAATTAATCAACGAAGATTCGAATGTCAGGGCACCTTTTGAACAGATCGAATGTATACACTATTGTGAGAAGATCCAAGGATACAACATGAAACTGGCTGAACAATTCACTCTCATATTTAATGGGTTCATCATGACCATTAGAGGAATCACATTCCAGGTGACGGAGGAAACTCTGTCAGTCACGACAGAGATCCCTCCATGTGGTGAAAGGTGGTCTAAGGGCATGCATTTAGACATATGATGCTATGAAGACTTTATCAAGCCAAACTGCATGAACGAGAAAATTGGAGTGGGCGTTCCGAGTCAGTATCTTCGGGAGCCTTTCCAAAAGATCCTAAAGGTGATTAGAAGGTATTTCACCTGTGAAACAAGATCTGACAGAATATACCCACACCACATCAGGCTATTGATGCATTTCACAGGGAAAAGGCCTTTGAACTTACCTTTCTTCTTGCACCAAATCCTAGAAAAGGTGGCAAACAACATCCAGGCCGAAGCCGACCAACCAAGGAAGAACTTATTCCATATATCATTGATCAGGTTGTTGGTAGTCGAGGAAATAAGACAGTTGGACAAATAGTGGGATGCATTTCTAATTTCAGCCGACATCCCCAGGGACCCCAAAGGAGACCTCCCTCTACCCATGGGGGAAACAACATCTCGCAACACGGGGGCAAGAATGGATGAGGCTGCAGGAAAAGAAAAGGAAATAGAAGGTTCATCATCCCAACAACCAGTTCCCCGGAAAAGAGGCAGGCTGAGGTTGATCAAGAAGCCAAAAGATACCCAAGCTCCCAGCAAACCGCACACCCAATCTGTTGCTGAGAAGTTACTTGTGCATGTTGTTTGGATAGAACCTGTTGAAGGTTCAAGTAGGGGAATTAGTGAAAGACGAAGAAGGTCGGGCACCAAATACATGAGGGTTCAGGAGTCGTCGCAACAACTAAAGCAAGCACAACTCGCTATTTCTGAATTATGCCAGGAGAACAAAGAATTGATAAAACAGTTAGCAGAAAAGACTGTTGAGATGACAACATTGCAGAGCCCAGAAGGGAATGTAAATTGGCTCAAAATATAGTTCATAGAAGTGCAATACATAGTCATTCATTTGCGCAAGGAACAAAGGATGTCAGAGGAAAGAATCACAGAGCACTTCAAGGAATGTGGAATGGCCATGGAAAATGTTTCTGCAGCTCTTGCCAACGCTCAAACAAAGCTAAAAGGGAATGCGGTCTTGTGGAGACAAGTGAAGAATTTGAAAAGACGAAACTGGTCTCTTAGGAAAACACTCAAAGTATTAAGATTGCAGGTGAGGCCAGAGGCATGATTGACCTGACCCCATTTTTGTATTTTTGAACATCACACAAATGTTTTCTCCCCTTGTGTCCTATTTCCTGTCGAGAAACAAGAAGTCTGGCGGGCACCCGCATGGTGGATATTCGTCCCGCGGATGCTGTAAACCCACATGTTGAGAAGGACAAGTGTAGGAGAAATGCATGATAGTTTTGAAGGAGATGTGTGTTCCCCCGAATATCATCGCCACCTTGGAAGCACGAGAGAAAACCAACAACCATTTTCCATACCAACTCGCCACATGCATACTACAACTAGTGATCGTGCGACAACAACCAGATCCCATTACACTGGGTGACAGAGTTTCTGACAGTGCACTCTATCATTCAGGTAACCACTCAAAGAGAAATGTCAATGCATCACCTCCTAATGATTAATCTTACTGATGATTGAGTGATCATGATGAAGACTTCGATTATGATATGATTGGGTGCATTTGAGCTTCCATATTTAGTAAACTCTATTCGAAAGGTCATCTGGCAAGGAATAACTAGAACCAAAATTCTAGGAGAAGTAGTTTGAGGCATGGTATCCCAAGGGGCATAGTTTATCTATATATTGTATATTTTCAATGTAATCCAAGTTGGTTGGAAAAGTAGTGTAGACAGTACACTATTGAATGTAATCGTTGAACCCAATTGAAATATAATGTAGAAATCCTGAGGCTTTGATGAAAAGATTCTAATGGTGGTGGTTTGATGTATTGTGATCTCAACTATGTATGTACTTCCTGTTCTTTGTATATTCATGCCTTTTTTCTTTTTTTTTTTTAAATTAGAACATTTAATAAGTCTATAATTCATCGCACGATGCTTTAGACTTCGCCATTTAAACTTTGTGTTTTCTCCTAAGTAATTTAGAATTCATCTTCAAGGGTGCTATGAGTTGCTTTATGTACTCTTTCTATCGCCACACACAATGAAATTTGAACGGAAAGACCATTTTTTTCTTATCCTTTATCCTCTCAAAGTTTCATCTACCAAGTCATTTATTTCTCTCGCTTTCAGGAGGTTGACTCCATGGCCCAAGATTTTGTATTTCCTTTCTAGCGGAACCAGAAAAATTTCGCAAACACAATAAATCTAGCCAACAATTTAAAGTCATTATTTGTCAGAGACTAAGTCTCAGAGAGAGCCCTCTCTAGGTTGGAAAGGATAGTTTCCAGTATTAAAGTTGGTATGTAGGTTACCTCTGTCATTTGTTTTCTCAGCCAAACAAATTTACAGAGTGCTAACATCTTGGCGTCGTTGCCGGGGACGAAATTGAATAAAACTTTCCCTAGGGAAACAACTAAACCTGTAGTTTTGACCCTTGAGGGTAACAGTGGGTCAGACGTCTATATTGGTTGAAGCCTTTTTTACCCTGGTGACTCCAATAAATAAGACCAGTAGCATAGAGTAGTTAGAAATCATAAATTCTAGCTCCAAAGAAATTTTATACCGGAGCCAACCTGTGTCTGATCCTGAAAAAATTCCGCACAAAGCAAAGGAACATATACCAGACATGTTCTATTACCTGAACATGAACTTATCTCCACCCAAGGATGGAGTACAAAGCATCGACAACCTTGAATTTGATACACCGTTTGAGCAAACTCTGTTTAGGTCTAAATCATAATCCTACTTGGATGAAATAGTCTTCGATGAGAAGAGGTTCCTATATGTGATACCAACTAACCCTCCGCGAACTTCCATAATCCCCACTCAGAGCATCCAACAAGATCAAAACCCTCTTAGAGTTATGGCCACCATATTTTCCCCTCTTGCCTTGCCAACCCAACTACATGATTTTCCCCAGAACTATAATCAGAGGATCAAGTTATATGATGTCGAAGGAAATGCTTCTGCCCAAAATCACTTGGATTGGTTTAAGGATTTTGTTGACCTGGAAGAGGTCAATCACGAGGACGCAAAAATGAGATTGTTTGCGCAAAGCCTCTCAGGGGAGGTAAAGAAATGGTTCAAGGCCCTTCAAACAACAAGAATCCCTGATTTTACAGCTTTTGAAACATTGTTTCTAGCCAGATGGGGCGATAAAAAGAATCCTCTGCAATTACTAAATCAATATAACAATATAAAGGATCACTAGAGAAAACAGTGCAAGAGTTTTCGTCCAGATTCATGAAGGTTTATAACTCAATCCCAACAGAAGTCAAACTGCCTCTCAAAGCTACCCAATTTCGATATGTTGATTCCTTTGACAATGATTTCTTCTTTCTGCTAAGAGAAAGAAGATCTAATACTTTAGGTGCTATGATGAGTGATGTGATTGAAGTCGAAGTAAATCTGATGGCATTGGGAAAGATCAAACAAAATTTGGACAGAAATGGGAAGAAGCCCCAGGGGGATGTGCAACCCTTTACGTCTCAATCATCAGACGAAAAGTTTGATTTGATGATGAAAAATATGGAGAAGCTTATAGAAAGGATGTCCATGGAGAACAAGTCTACCACCAGGGAGAAAAATGGTTTCCATCCCAGAAATCAAAACTTTAGAAGAGCTCCAGTCCTGCAGATTAGGAAAAGGGACCAGAGAGATCAAGATGACCAGTAGATAAGACCTCATTTCCAAAACAACTAAGCAAATGAAGACTTTGATCAGATGATCCAAGACTAGATGCATTGTTGCGACGATACAAATACATACATGTTCTTAACAAAGGGAGAAAACGATCAACTCATGAACGCTTAATGATGGTTTTATGTTGGAGATTGATGATACGCTGTTTTCATAAACGGAGGAGTTCAGGAAGGGATATCACAATGAAATCATTCATTTTCAAAAGAAATATAACCTCATGAGTAGAAATATGTCTGCAAAGCCTCCGAAGACAAATCCCACAAAGGAACCCCAAGCGAATACTCCTTCTTCAAGCCAACCAAAGAAAGATGATTCAACAAGGGACGAGACAGAGAAAGGAAAATCAAAGGAAGAATCCATAAAGAAATCGCCTGAGGCGAGTAAGGAAACGAGCGTCAAAGAGGTAGATAAAGCTCCTCCTCCTTTTAATTTTGAGAGATAAATGACCAAAATCAAAATCTTTGTTCCTTTTAGTGAGCTAATGAAGAAAGGAGAGTATAGGAACAAGATTGTTAAGATGTTGAAGATGGAAGAGGCTCCTGACACCCTAAACATCCAAGACGAACACCCTGCCATCTTATTTGGTCTGTTCATAGAAGAAACTAGCGATACTGACGACGTTCCTCCTTTCTATGTCAGTCTCAAAATTCATGACATGACTTTGGATAACGCCATGTTGGATTCAGGCACGTCGCATAATCTCATGCCAAAGGTGGTCATGGATGAGTTAGGCTTGGACATCACTAGACCTTATAGATATATTTTCTCTTTCGACTCATGAAAGGTGCAATATTTGGGTTTGATCAAGGACTTGGTTGTGTCATTATCTCAAATTCCATCGAAAAATTTGGTCATGGACATGGTGGTTTCCGACATTCCCCCAAAATTAGGCATGTTGTTATCCAGATATTGGGCCGCGAAATTAAAGGGAACCTTGCAGATGGACATGTATTATGCTACCATCCATGTTTTCGGCCAAGAAATAAGACTGTACATAGAAGTTATGCTCAAGTACATGGTGAGTAGAAAAAACTAACCGAACAATCATCCTATCTACTTTGTCGACATTGAAATTGGCTCCTCTATTTTTTATAATGACTTAAGTTTTGAAGAGGGAGAGCCAACAACTTTCATGATTGTCGAAGACAAGTCCGAGAGTCAAGAAGAGGAATGCATAGATAAGAGAAACCGCGTGGAAAATGAGCTTCGACAGAGCTGTTAGAAGGGAGGGAGTTGGAGCCGGTGTGTGGATCAATTCTCCCAAATTGGGCACAAAACTCTGCTCTTACAAGCTCGCATTTGATTGTACAAATAACAGCCTGTGCAAGATAGGGTTCCGGAATCGTCCTGAACTGAGTCATTGCGGAATTTTCACTATAAAATTTTTTCTGTAACGTTTCAGACAATTAAATCCAGAGGATATTCACAGAAATTAGTAAGGTATCTGTGGTAAAAATTTCAGCTTCTAGGTCATCTTACATTTGTAGATACACCCTATGGAAGATAGGGTATTTGACTAGTCCTATTGAATAGTCTCAAGAAGGTGTTCCAGGTAAAAAAATCATAACATCCTCCTAGAGTATCCAAATTGAGTGAGACTAGTTTCATTGGATAGTGGACAGTCTGTAGTATTTCTGGTACAAATTTTAGAATTTTATATCAATTATTTTTTGTGGGGCATGCCATATAAGTGATATCTCTTAGAAAGGCCAAAAATCAACAAGTTGTGGGGAAGTTACCGTAAATTCCACTTGGCACTTCCAATTTTGATCAGACCAGTGGCATTGTAGAGAAGAAATATTAAAGAACTACATAAAAGAAAGTTTCATACCCAGAAGGGCCGAAACTTGGGAGATACAACAGAAGAAAGATTTTCTAGCAGAACCACCTCAAAATCAAGGTTACCTTGCCTTAGCAGAAAACATACGTGTCCGAGTCTAAATTTTTTTTTCGTAAATAAAAATTATATTACCTTGCCTTAGCAGAAAACATATGTGCCCGAGTCTAAATTATAGCACGCCAACTGTTCTGCCACTGTAGTGGAAAGTAGAATGCGTGGATGGGACAGCTGTTCATTGTTCCAAAAATTTAAGAAAAAGTGACAATTGTCGACATAAAAACATGGGGACTTGCCACCTATTCTGCCACAAGCGTGGAAACCAAAACATGTGGTGGACTAAGTGCCCCGACCACCTATCGGACCTGAACCAGAGACTATGGTATGCAAAAATTGAAAAAACTTAACCATTAAACCAGAGAAAAAACCTATGAAAATGCTAGACATGGGGTGAACCTGGGCCTCCATCTTGACGGAGTCAGAAGATGAAGGGCTAGGAGCAAGTCGGGAAACGACTCTTCTCAGGCTCGCTTGATAGGGAGTCATACAAGGCATCCATACGCTCGTTGAAGATGCTCTGGCGGTGTTGTTGCCTTGCCAGGTCCTTTCTCATCTCAAAGATTAAGACCAGGTGGTATTTCATGAGTCTATAAGAGATGGGAGCTGGGTGACTATGTTCATAATCTTCATCATCATGAGCCTGGTCTTCAACAAAATATTCATCCATGGTATCAACAGTGGAGTCATTTGCAGTGGCGGAATCCGTGACATGGTCCTCGTCCATGGTGGCGACTGATTTATGTCTCGAGTGATCCTCTGGAGGTGAGACTTCTTCTTCCATGATGCAGCCCATCGCAACTGGCTCCTGAAAGGGAATGGTGGTGCAGGTGGCAAGCCGATGCTCCAAGGCAGTTGACAGCAAGAAAGGCAAAAATTCCTGCCAATTGGGCAAAATTTCTTCTTCCACCGGGCATCCGCCATGGAGACCCTCTGTACTAGAAGGACAGGGCTCTGGTTGAGCCGGTTCAAACCAATTATGACCGGAAGATCCCTGATGGTCCCCGCTTGGAATGAGAGCTTGAGCAATAGGTCCCAGGCAGTTGTTTCTGCCATGGAGACCCTCTGTACTAGAAGGATGGGGCTCTAGTTGAGCATGTTCAAACTAATTCTAACCAGAAGAACCCGGATGGTCCTCGCCTGGAATGAGAGCTCGAGAGGCAAGTCCCCGCCTGGAATGAGAGCTCGAGAGGCAGGTCCCGGGCGGTTGTGTCTGCCAAACCGGCTGTAGTAGGCTAGCCCTCGAGGCTTGCCTCTTTCTCGTGCCATGGCTAAGCAGAGTACCAAGCAGAATGAAACACTGGTAGTGCGAGCTAAGTCATGGAGTAGAATAGGCAAAATGATGTTGTGCAAAGAGCCCAAGTGCCCAATATAGAACTTCTCGTGAGACGAAAAGACCAGGAGGATAGAGGATTTGATGGCTCTGGTAGCCATTAGTGCAGAAGTAATGGCCATAACCGAAATCGTACTAATGTCGAGGAGTCGAGCCTGAGTCTCCATTAAGACCCAACACACTAAACCTTGGCGCTCATGCAGACTAACCATCACGACTGAAAAGGGGAGGAGGGTGGCGGTGAGGGGCTTTAACTACCCTCATAATCGCCCCATCCGACGATGCGTGTGGCCCATGTGTCACCCCATTTGGGGACATACATATATTTAAATTATAGATGCCAAGTTATAATATAAACATTTTTGTTAACTAATAAAAATATTGAAATATATTTTGTCATTTTATTTTTTAATTCTTTGTATTTCTTTTAAATTGTATCTTCAATTGCAAATGTTAACCATTATTATTATTTTCTTTTCTTAAAATAAATGAAAAAAAATAAATTTTACTAGGCTAATGAGTAAATGTTTAAAATTTCAATATATAAATAATTAAATAAAATTTTCCTTAAAAGTTAAATCAATATGAAGATTAATTTAAAACCTACTAAAAATTAAATTTCAATATTTAAATAACTAAATAAAATTTTCAAAAGGTTAAATCCGA
>JASDQU010244908.1:39510-49825 GCA_032191745.1 Picea mariana
TCTCACCATTCCTTCTTGTTTATATAGTCTTCCAACTGGTGTGAATTTGAATCATTGTGTCTTTTGATATTTGAACCATTGTGCCTTTTCATTTAAAATGATAATATTATTATTTAATTAATATCATTTTTTATTTTATCATTTATTCATAATGCTCATGAATTAACTCTCTTTTAATCATGATTGTGTGTCGTTTCTTTTGTCTTCATGAGTTGATCACATACATGGATCAACTCATTATATCATACTCATGCTTCTGCTGTGTTCTCAGTTCACTAACATATGATATTTTGATCTTTTATCAATTCTATGTATTATTCCAGTGTTATCTCTCTGTCGAATTAAATTTTTAAGAGGCGCTTCCTTCAAACCATTTACATATGACCATATTCACAAAACCACGGGCTTATTGATTTGAGCATTGCCTCTTCTTCTTCCTTTTGTTTCTTTCTTTCATACGACTGCAGGTGGTGACCAGGTGCTAAGATAAAGAAGTTCTTGATCACTTGTCAAGATGATCACGTTTTAATGTCACGATGAGTTGGACAGTTCTCATTTACTTCGGAACTTCGTTTATTCGTAAGTCCTGAATTCTGGAGTAGCAATTCCTTCGAAGTGATTACCTACCGAATGAGTCATAAAGCGGTGGTGACCACTTGTTGTTAGTTAACACCTCCACTTACGCTATCCTTCCACTATACTTGATCATTGGTTGGGAAATATCCCTAAGTAGACCAACGGTTAACATTGAATTTGGCCTTCGACGCTTCGGGTGATTTCTCCTTTNACGTCACTTCCTGACGTGGCACAAGTCGAGTGGTTTCCATGTGTCACTCAGATTCATGATTTACATGTACCTGAAATGTCGATTTCATCTTGACACTTGTCATTATCTGACTATGCCACGTTTCCTTGTTGATATGGCCTAGTGACATAGATCTCCCAATGTGGCACATATTCTTCTCCCAGATCTAACGGTTGTCCTAACTCTCAAAATGTATCTCAGATCGACGATTGAGAGTGACTTCGGAACTTCGTCCTTCGGGTGAACTCATGTGTTCTGAATCCTATTTTCTCCGAATTGGTCAGCGACGAAGTTGACCACCATTCCGATCCAACGACCATCATGTATTGTCTAGATCCGATGGTCCTCATTTACTTCGTGACTTCAAGTTTCTGCCTTCGTCATTGCTTATCATGTCCTTCCACTCAACTTGATCCAATGATTGAAAATGCTTATAGAGTAGATCAACAATCAGGGATGATTGCAGGGTCCCAACTAGCACAATGTTGAAAACTATCATCAAGCTCTGCAATGGAAAATACTTGTTGGTAGTGGAACTAATACCAACCGTAGATTTATTTGGTGGATGACGTTCGATGGTCTAGACCAATTGTAGGATTGGAATTAACGCGTTGTTTAATTCTCCCTTCATGCTCTGCAATCAATCTCTGCCCTTGATTTGGTGCTTGCATATCCGATGGTCACAACTTGATCTGATCATTGAGAAATCCTCCAACGATCCTTCTCTTGTAACTCCCAGATTTGACGGTCCCGGTTTGTCCTGTAATGATAATGGGCAACTTCTTTGCATCATTTCTTCTGAGCCTCCTGTGCATCATCTCTTCTAATATTTTTGGGTTTATACTTGGTTTCCAACTGAGCCAAGGATATCTGCATGCTCTGATCTTGTGTGATCTAATATGCTTCCTCTCCCAAGCTTTGATCTCTACATATTGTCTGACATTTTCATTCTTTGCATACTTTCAATGCACTTTTCCTTCTGAGCTTTGATCTCTGCATCTTGTTTGACATCAATGACAATTTCATCTATGATAACTTATCATCACATCATAATGGCATTGATTATTGACATCAATGACAACATATCGATAACAATATGTCCAACAATCTCCCCCTTTGTCATTGAGGGAACCACACTAACTCATACACAAACTTCCCTTGTGATGATATTTTCCTCCTATGAAGTTACTCTCCCCCTTTGACATCAATGGCAAAGGGTTGCTCCCCTTATGATCAACAACTATCTTTCTGCATGTTGTTTGACCAGAATATGAACTTCAGTAACTCCCCCTACAATCATTGATCCAGGTGGATATCGATGGCCACCCACCTATTCCACTGGCTTGAAAACAGGTTCCCAACTTGGCAGTTTTTCAACATTTTTTTGGGTTCCAAAATTTTGGGGCCGTTTTGAGGCCCCAAATGACATATTTTGGGATTTGGGGCCTCGGTGAATGCCAAAGGCACTGACCCAGGCCAGTCATAAATTGTCCTTCTTGGTTAGACCTTTCCAACGAGCTATCGTGTGCCTAAAACATAGATCGTATGAAAAAGTTACGACCCCAGGAAGTTGATGTACTAACTTACCCAAACGGGGCCCACCTAAATTTTGGCGCTTCATCTTCTAGGGTTAGGCTTTTGACATGCCTGTTTATTGTAAAAGGCCTCCAAAGCCTCATTGTAACCATCTTCTGGCAAATGAGTGCAGTTGTCACATCTCTTTTCAGAGATAAGCCGCCACCATTCTAGAAATCTTGTTTTTCGTTGCATTTTATAGTTTCAAATTACTTCCTTATTGAATAGAAAACCAATTTTTTTGTATCTCTGTTATTCTGTGTTAAGCATCTGTTAATAATCTGTAGTCATTTTGTTCTGCTCATAAAATCCGGATCAATGGTATCAGAGCAGTCTGCTCCTTGTCGTATTAATGCATGTCCCCAACGAGGTTAGAGTACAAAGAATTGGGTCTCGAGCTTGTTTCTGTTAAGGACAAAAGATCTCGCACTCCCAAGAGACCTCTCATGGTAGCATAAAATAAATATGACGGGACAGGATATCCTTTTGAAATGTTGCTTAAGGAAGCCCTCATGCAACAAAGGATGAGATGACGAATAGTTTCACACAAGTCCTTCGGAGACTACCAATAGGCGACACATCTTCTTCGAGCGGAGGCGTCGCCCCCTTCAAGGTACAAATCAACTTTGATATTCCTTTATTTGAAGGTTATATAGATGTAGATTTTGTAGACAAGTGGTTGAACCTATTAGAAGGG
Source organism: Picea mariana (assembly GCA_032191745.1). Lineage (NCBI taxonomy): Eukaryota > Viridiplantae > Streptophyta > Pinopsida > Pinales > Pinaceae > Picea > Picea mariana. Next base: position 42,588 of record JASDQU010244908.1, read on the forward strand.
TATTTTTCTGTCCATAACTTTTTGAATAGAGAAAAGATTATTTTTGCGCTCCTCAAAGTCGTTCCCCATGTCAAAGATTAGTGGGAAACTTTCTGTGAGAAAAAGGAAATAGAGGAACCCTCATTATTCACAATCATGACCACCTGGGAATCATTTAGGGATGCTATTAAGAAAAATACTACCCTGTCAGAAGTTATGATGACTTGTATACCAAATGGACCACACTGTGGCAAGAAAGAGACCAAGCAGTGCCAAAGTTCACAAATATCTCCCTTACCTTACGTACCAAGATGGGTATCAATGATTCATAGCAACATCTAGTGCTCAAGTATCACGATTCTATGCATAGATACATCCAGACTGAAATGGAATTTATGGACATCTCGTCCTTGGGCACAGCCTACCGATATGCCGTCAAAATCTAGCAAAAGCTCAAACAAAAGATGTGACAATTTGGGCCTAGGAACCCCTCACAACAAAATCCAGGAAAGGGTGGCGCCAACCCACAGAACAAAGGATAGAGCAAAGATGCACAGTATCAGGACAACCTGTCCAAGCCGTATGTAAAGAAGTACACTAGAAAGACAAAGAAAGATACCGCGAAGTGGTGCAACTTCCAAAAGAGCCTTTAGCATAACACTGTTGATTGCCGCTCAAAGTAGTCGCCAGTGGCCGAAGTGAAAGCCTCTGAATCAGATGCAGGTTATGACTCTGATTCAGAACCAGAAAGGGAAGATATATCATTGACATGGAACACAGTGCCACCATTTCTACCACCAAGCTCCATCTTGGTGAACCAAATGAGCTAGAAGAAGGAGAGCACCTCTTCCATTCACAGATGTGGGTAAAAGGCACCCCGTTGCACTTCATCGTTGATAGAGGTAGCTAGAAGAACCTCATCTCAGCAGAGGTCTTCAAGCGGTTGGCCCTATTGACAATGCCACACCCACAACCCTACACCATTGGATGGCTCTGCCAAGGAAGCGATCTCTGCATCAACCAACAGTGCTGACTGTCGTACAACATCAATCCCTTCAAAGACAAGGTATTGTGTGATGTTTCTCCTCTCGAAGTTTGTGATGTTATTTTGGGCCAACCTTATTTATGGAAATGTTATGTTGTATATGAGTCTAGGCATTGTAGTGTTATTATTACTTTGAACATGAAATTGTACAGTATACTCGAGGTAGTCCCACCTAGTGCTATTTCCTTAATCTCTGCCAAGCAATGCAGGAAGTTCATCTCTCAGATGTGAAAGTTTGTCTTCTTCATGATTCTCTCTAAGAATGAGTGAAAGATCACAACCACATCCAGGGTCTTTGTGACCGACCTCTCCACACAACATAAGCAAGTAGATAGGGTCATGGAAGAATACATGGATATCTTCTCCTCACCTACTGAGGTACCTCTGCCCTGTCAGGTCAAGCACCCCATCGATTTGAACCCCGATGCACTACTGCCTAATGGGCCATTCTATTCATGCTCTCTATTAGAGAATGAGGAGATCAAGCAACATATCCAAGAACTGCTCCACAAGGGGCACATCCATTCCATCTCATCACCTTGTGGGAGCCCAATCATGCTGGTACATAAGAAAGATGGAACTTGGTGACTCTACATTTATTATCGGGCTTTGAATAAAATCAAAGTCCGAAACTGGTACCCGATTCCCCGAATCGACAAGCTCCTTAATCAACTCACGGGGGACAAATATTTCAGTAAGATTGATCTGAAGTCTGGCTACCACCAGGTCCCGATAGAACAAACAGATGTATGGAAGACTGCCTTCAAGTCAAAGGAAGGCCTTTTTGAATGTTTTTTTATGCCCTTTGGTTTGAAAAATCCTCCAGTCACTTTCATGAGGATGATGGACGATATCCTACGACCATTCAAGAATACGTTTGTAGTGGCGTATCTAGATGACATTCTCATTTACAACAAGACTTGGGCAGAACACTTGTAGCATAGTCAGCAGGTTCTACACACCCTGCGGAAGCACAAGCTATATGAAAACTTGGAAAAATTCTCCTTCGGAATGGACAGGGTCCATTACCTAGGCTACATCATTGATCGACATGCCGTACATGTGGATCCAGCCAAGATCCAAGTCATACATGACTAGTCAGTCCCAACCACACTCACTGAGCTTTGGGGCTTCTTGGGCCCTGCCAATTTTTATTGCAGGTTCATGTTTGGATTCTCTCATATTGCATGGGCCCTCAGCTAAATAACCAGGGGTGGTGGTAAGGAAAAATTTGCATGGGGTAGGTCCCAACAACAAGATTTCGATGATTTGAAGTAGTGCTTGTGCTTAACTCTAGTACTTTCACTACCATACCTGCACCAACCCTTTGAGATCGAGACAAATGCTTCAGACTATGCCATGGGTGTTGTTCTCACTCAGAATGAACACCCCATGGCCTATCATAGTGAGACACTATCAGATGATGTCCATAAGTACCCTACTTATGACAAAGAAATGTCCTCCATTGTGAAAACCTGCTACCAGTGGAGACACTACATTCTTGGGAAGGAGAGAATCATCCACACTGATCATAAGACACTTCAGTTCATGTAGACATAAAGCAAATTGCAGAATGACCACCATCAAAAGTGGTCCACATACTTGCAACAATTCCACCTCAACATCAAGTATAAAACAGGAAGCACCAACCACATCACTGATTGCCTTAGTAGACCACCAGTCGTGACACTCAACATGGTGCTAGACTCTTGTGACCATGAGACCTATAGATGGTCCCAACTCTATGAGACAGACCCAGAATTCGCCACCACCTACCAAATGTTGGGTGAAAATGCAGTTGTCAATAATTTCCATCTTCATGATGGGTTGTTGTGTTTTTTGGGCCATATCTGCGTTCCATCAAGCGAGCGAGCGAAGCTGATATGAGAACCTCACTACAGTCGAGTGTCAGGACACTTCGACATCAAAAATATAGTGGCAATGCTACATAAACATTTTTACTAGCTGAAACTTCGACATGAGGTCAGCAAGTATATCAAGTCCTTTACTGCCTGCACTATTGCCAAACCAACCACTAAGAAACAAGGATTGTACACCCCTCTTCCTACTCTTGACATGCCATGGGAATCCATATCAATGGCCTACATGTCGGGTCTCCCATCCACCAAGCGGGGAAATGACTGTGTTTTGTGGTTGTTGATCTCTTTTCTAAGATGGTGATTCTGGTTACCTGCAAGAAGAGCATCACAACATAGGCAACTGCCAAGCTCTTCTTTGAATGAGTCTGGGTACATTTTGGAATCCCACAAACCATTTTCTCAGATCGGGACATTTGATTTCTCAGCACATTCTGGTCGGGTCTCTAGTCATTGTTGGACACCAAGCTCACCAAATCCATTGTCTTCCACCTCCAAACAGATGGCCAAACTGAGGTCATAAATCGAATGATTGTGCAGATCCTGCATGTATAATTCCAATCACCCTCACACATGGGATGAGAGTCTTCCCTATGTCCAGCATAGCTACAACCAAGCCCTTCATAGCTCAAATGACCACAACCCCTTTCAGGTGGGGTTGGGATTCCAACCATTGGGTCCCATAGATGTTTCACTTCCCCTTGCGGTTACCTCGACCCACTCATCTCCTGCTTCAACTGAAGCTAACAAAGCCACCTGGTTCATTGAGTGGATCCAAAACATCCACCAATAGGTTCAGGATATCCAACAAAAGTCCAATGACAAGTACAAGCAGTTCCATGATCAACATCGGGTGCCACATAAGTTTTAGGCGGGTGAAAAATTTTGGTTCCACTTGCAGAAAGAACGCCTTACATGACCCCATTGGAAGATTCTCCCACTCTGTTATCGGTAGTACACCATCACCAAGGCTATGGGGGATAATTCGTTTGAGCTCAACATTCCTCCTTTCCTTGGCCTTCACCTAGTGTTCATCGTGGATCTCCTTTGGCCTTTTTTCCCACCATTATTGGACATCTTAGAAGTAGATTTTTTTTTTGACACCAACAGAGATCAACCCCGAATACATATAACAAGCATCCAATGATCAAATTGTGGACAGACAGATCAAGGGCATTCGAAAACAAATGATCTAGCTTTATCGAGTCGTTAAAGTAGGGAAGCTCCTGCACCAAGGCAAGTGGCTCACCCTGGGGCAAATTCAGTAGGAATTTCGTTATCTGATGGGGGAACTCAATGCAATGGAGACCATTTCTTCTTAAGGATGGAGGATTGATCTAGGTGGATATCAATGGCCACCCACCTATTTCACTGGCTCAAAAAACACTTTTCCACCTTGGTAGTTTTTCAATAGTTTTTCGGGTTCCAAACTTTCGGGGCCTTTTTGAGGCCCTAAACGACATTTTTTGGGATTTGGGGCCCAAGTGACTGCTGGAGACACTTACCTGGGCTAGTCAGAAATTTTTCTTCTCGGTTAGACCTTTCCAATGGGCCATCAGGCGCCTAAAACGAAGATCATATGAAAAAGTTACAACCTCGGGAAGTTGATGTACTAACTTACCCAAACAGGGCGCACCTGAATTTTGGCGCTTCATCTCCTAGGGTTATGTTTTTGGATGTCTAGGGTTTTTTACATTCCCTTTTATTGTAAAAGGCCTTCAAAGCTTCGTTGTAACCATATTCTAGTGAATGAGCGCGACCGTCACATATCTTCTCAGAGATAATCCACCACCATTCTAGCAAGCTTGTTTTCCGCTGCATTTTACAGTATCAACTTACTTCCTTATTGAATAGAAAACCAGTTTTATTGTATCTCTGTTATTACGTGTTAAGCATCTATTAATAATCTGTAGTCATTTCGTTATGCTCATAAAATCTGGATCAATCATGCTCTGCCTTCCATAACTGAATGACTCCCCCTGTCAATATGCTCTCTTTGTCTCTGAGTACTTTCCCGCTTTGTTTATGAAAGGGTATCTTTTTATGACAAGGTCTCTTCCCCTGTTAATTTACTAAGTGCTTATCTTAGTTGATTGAGATTTTTGTGTTTCAAATAAGTAGTCTTCTTGATACCAATTTTGTAGTGATACCCATTTGTAGTGATCAAGTCTTTCATAACTTAATCTAATTACTTTCTTATTTAATAACCAAAATACTCCTCCTAAGTTTTTACTGACTTTCCTTTGTCAAATAGAATGAGAGTATGAATCTTACTGATCTTTTTAATATGATTCTTATTCGTCTTTGATATTTCATAGGAATATCAATTGAGGAATTATACCAATTCATTTAAATTCCAATTTTGTTATCAATTGATATTTGTTGAATGATACTCCTTGAACTTCTTTGCTAGCTTTATTTTTTCCTCTTCTTGTATTCTACAACTAACCCTACCAATGATTTTTCTTTTGACCACTAATCTATAGATAGTCAAAATTTTCCATATGTTAATTTAGAAACTCTTTGGCATAATCCTTTGATTTTGTAAAAACCAATTTAAACTTCTTTTTGTATTTTCTTTCTTTTTCTAACAACTTATGACATCATCAGAATTTGATATTGTCCCATATTCTTCTATAGGTACTTCCTTTTCTTGAGTTTGATTTATTTCATATGGAATTTCACATTCTTTATTAGGACCTTCACCTATCATTTTCTTATTATTAATTTCTTCATTTTCAGGTGTAATAACATCTTTCTTGCTTTCTCCTTCAGATTTTCTTCTCCATATATTTCTATGAGATAATTTGCTTTTTGGATATTCTCTTTGTAATTGTGTTTTTGGAGATTTGTCATCTCATTTATTCTTCCAACTTTTATAAGGTTTTGTCACTGAATTGAATAACTTATTCAAATATTGACTTTTTGTATTCTTGCAGTTTTGGGATTTGTGCCCAAACCTATCACAGTTGTAACATCTCATTGTATGAAAAAATTTTGCTGTGTGCCCAACAAAATTACATCTCCAACATATAATCGAGTTTTTGGATTTTCTTGTATATCCTTCCTCTAGTTTCTTGCAGTCAAGTGCTTTATGTCCAAAACTATGACAAGAAAATCCATAGCCATTGAAGGTGTTTCCATTCTTGATTTTATTTTAGCCTGAGATATCCGTCATCTGATTTTCTTTCTTATTGTATCCAGGACCATTTTTTTCAACAACTGATCTTTGGCTCTTCCAAATATTATCTAGGATAGCTGAGCTATTCTGGAAATTGACAATCTTATTTGTCTTTTCATTCATATGTTTGAGATTGACTATTTCTAACTTTAATATATGACATAATTCTTCCTTTTTAATCAACTGAATCTTAAGGGCTTCTTCCACTTATTTAGCATGTTCAAGATGAGTCTTTAGATTGGTGACTATTTCTTCTGTCTCATCCAAGACTTATTTGCATTTAATAGTTTTTCCATATGTCTTCAATTCTTCCATATCTTTTCTTAGATCAAAAACTTTAGATTTCAATTTTTTGATTTATTCCTCGTATTCTAGTTGAATCCTTTTGAGGTTGATGGCTTCTAATTCAAAAATTTGGCATGATTCTTCCTTTTTAGTTATTTGGATCTTCTAAGCTTCTTCCTTTTTATTAGCTTCTTCAATTTGAGTCATTAGATATGCATTAGTACTTTCATTTATCTTTTTGAAATTAATGATTTCCAATTCCAACATGTGGTAATAATTTTCTTTCCTTGTTAACTTGATCTTTATGTCTTCTTCACTTTTTTTAATTTACTCAAGTTGATTGTTTAGACTTTTAACTAATTCTTCTGATTCTTTTAGTACTTCTTTTCTTTTATTGTCATGTGTCTTTAATTCTTCCATCTCTTCTATTAGATTAGTAACTTCGGTTTTTAATCTTTTGATTTTTTTCTTTGTTTTCTAATTGAATCTTTTTCTCATGTTCTTCATGGTTAGATTGATCTAACTGTTGAAGTAGCGACACATCCTTTTGTTGAAGTTTCTTCAACTCTTCTAGAGTGGACATGGTTGTGTACTCAATATTGTTAAGAGCCTCCACAGGAACTTTAATATGCATATAATTTCCTGGTTCCAAACAAATCTCTCCTATAGCATATGCAACATCAGTTTTAAGATTATCTAATTTTTCTTTAGTGATTATTGAGGTATGCCCCAATTCCTTGATGAGGTTGTCTTCCTCACTGTTGACTGATATTTGCATCAAATCCTGTCTTTCATTCTGATTAGAAGTCTTTTTCTCTATATTATGTTCTTCAATCTGATTGCAATTTTTCCCTTTTTTATTTTGTTCCTT
>JASDQU010244908.1:53414-69504 GCA_032191745.1 Picea mariana
TCCCTTTGTTTCTTTATTCCATACGACCGCGAGTGGTGACCAGACGCTAAGATAAAGAAGTGCTTGATCACTTGTCAAGATCAATGGTTATGTTTTATTGTCACGATGAGATGGACAGTTCTCATTTACTTCAGAACTTCGACTATTCGTAGCTCCTTAATTTTGGAGTAGCAATTCCTCCAAAGTGATTACCTACCGAATGAGTCATAAAGCGATGGTGACCGCTTGCTGTCAGTTAACACCTCTACTTATGCTATCCTTCCACTATACTTTATCATTGGTTGGGAAAGCTCCCGAAGTAGATCAACGATTAATGTTGACTTCGGCCTTCAACGCTTCGAGTGATTTCTCCTTCACATTCCTTCAATCTTCTGGAGTTCATTTCGCTGAAGTAGATCGGACGATTGGATATTATTCACATGATGAACGGTTCTCGTTCATTTCAGAACTTCGAGACTTCAGGTATTTGCTGGTGGTAAAAATCGTGAAGTACAAAACTCCCGAAGTGACGTAAGTTACTGAAGTCACTTGTTGACATGGCAAAGGTCCGAGTGGATGCCACGTGTCACTCAGATTTGTGATTTACACATACCTGAAATGATGATTTCATCTTGACACTTGTCATTATCTGACTGTGCCACGTGTCCTTGCTGACGTAGATCTTCCGATGTGGCACATATTCTTCTCCTAGATCTAATGATTTTCCTAACTCCCGAAATCTATCTCAGATCGACGACTGAGAGTGAGTTCCGAACTTCGACCTTCGGGTGAACTCATATGTTCTGAATTCTTTTTTCTCCGAAGTGGTCACTTCCTAAGTTGACCACTATTCTGATCTAATGACCATCATGTATTGTCCAGATCCGATGGTCCTCATTTACTTCGGGACTTTGGATTTCCTCCTTCGTCATTGCTTATCCTATCCTTCCACTCAACTTGATCCAACGGTCGAGAATGCTCCAAGAGTAGATCAACAATCAGGGATGATTACAGGGTCCCAAATAGCAAGATGTTTAAAAATATCGTCGAGATCCGCAATGGAAATTTCTCATTGGTGGTGGAGTTGATGCCAACCGTAGATTTATTTGGCAGATGGTGATCAATGGTCTAGACTAATTTTGGAATTGGAATTAACGCATTGTTTAATTCTCCCTTCGCACTCCGCAATCAATCGATGCCCCTGATCTGGTGCTTGCATATCCGATGGCCACAACTTGATCTGATCATTGACCAATACTCCAACGATCCTTCTCTTGTAACTCCCAGATCTGACAGTCCTGGTCTGTTCCATAATGATAATGGACAACTTCTATGCATCATTTCTTCTGAGCCTCCGTGCATCATATCTTCTGAGATTTTTGGGTTTATACTTGGTTTCCAACTGAACTAAGGATATCTGCATGCTCTTATCTTGTGTGATCTAATATGCTTCCTCTCCTGAGCTTTGATCTCTGCATATTGTCTGACATTTTCATTCTTTGCATACTTTCAATGCGCTTTTCCTTCTCATCTTTTATCTCTGCATACTGTTTGACATCAATGACAATTTCATCTATGATAAATTATCATCACATCATAACGACATCGACTGTTGACATCAATGACAATATGTCCAATAGTTGAAAGCATCATTAATGGTTTGGGAAGTATAAGTAAACTCGTTGGGGCTATGGAAACTTGTTGCCAGTAAGGCTATGCTTATATGATACCAAGGAAAATTCATTGGGGATATGGATGTTCATTGGAAATGAAGAAATTAAGGGAACAAAGAGACGAGGAACACACTTATGTATGCATATGATTCTATTTATTCAAAAAATCAGAACCTACTATCGATTTGAAGCTAAGCATGGTACTCATTTAAAATTTACCTCATACACTAGCTAACTGAATAATATATGTTAGACAATTTTGCAAGATACAAGATCAAATATTTTAAGAATTTGAAATATATGTGGTACCCATAATTATGATCATGCCTACTACAATATTATGAGTTAATCTTATAGTCATATATAAATTCAAAGGCCTAAATGTCTAATGACATAGATAATTGGTTCTTCCAGTGTGTCGCCAATTGTTGTAGCCACAACAAGCCCCCCATTTCTTCTAGCCTTCACCAACTAAAAGAAATTCCCCCCTACTAGTCCTTATATTTAAATTCCTCACCTTACCTACAATTTGGTGTCACATATGTGAAAAAGGGGAATTATTCACAAACACTTAGTTAAAGAACCTGCTACAAGCCATCTGGCTAAATCTAGTAATCAATGTCTATTTTCAAATTAGAATCAAGACCTTTGAAAGGCCCTGGTTGAATGTTGTGCTAGTACCCCAACAATAGTCTAATCAGGTACTAGATTTCCCAAAGGATATTGGAATCTAAACAATTAGCATAACCTTCTAGGTAATGGTTGTGAATGTCCTAGTTATATTTTTCTCATTGAATTATTTCTTTTGATAAGTTAGATCTTTTGGATACTTTGACTAATGATGGGACCTTGCTGTGTATGAGGGTACCCATCAGGAATAAATGTTGGTTCTGAATGGTCAAATCATTCTTCTTCAGGAATTTCATTGTAGTGTTCGAGCTACTCCTGGTAAACTCATACCCTAACTTTGTCATCGTTTTTGTAAAATATTTGGTTCCTTTCTGAACTAGTTGTGCCTCAATGCAACTATACTCAGCCAAATATACAGGGTTTTTATCCCAAATAAACCATCCGAAATACCTGTAAGTATTCTTTACTTTTAATGTTTTCCTTTCTAATTGTGATAAAATACCTTACCCAGGTTCTATACTAATTCTTCTATTTGTAAACCTTGTTGACATGTGTTGGATATGGCTTCTCGGCCAAGGCACTCAACCTTTGAGAGGTAATTCAGTTTCTATAATAGACCCTATATATGGATGAGGGGTTGATACCACTGTCTCTGTTCGCATTAGCTAGGTGATTACCTATCATAGGTCTTTCGACCCCATTTTGGTCCATTTTAAACAATAATAATGCAATTTTTTCTTTGCTATGTATTCCATTTGCAAAGATCCTTTAGAAGTTTGGCTGCATATGAGGGTTATGTTATTTTTTTTGAAGTTTAAAATATGACAAAGTTATTTCCCTGTGTATGTTCAAAGGGTTTTCACTCCTGTTAATTTATAGAGTCGGGTCGACACAGTTGTATCTCTGTTAACTATTTATTAATGGAATTTCCTTGTTTCTTTAGTTTATGGTCATGAATGTTTTCGAGCCTTTACTTTCCATGATCGCATGATTATTCTTAGTTTCCTTCTCATTCTAAAATGGTTATGAAACATATCAGGATAGTTTCATTACAAAACTTGTTGTTTAGTAGTTAATTGTTACTATCTTGATGTACTATTTGATACCCTTAACCTTCTGTATATATTCTAGATTTTCTCTGCAATGATAACATTATAGTTTAGAATATGGCATGTTTGGTTGTATTTCAAATTATATAGTATTCCTCTATACTACAACTCTGTTAATTCTATAATCATATTTCCTGCATTTGAATTTAGTTATGTATATAATCGTTGCTTTCTAATATATCATGGAAATCCTATAATGAAATGAAATAAGTGAGAACCTCTAATATCTAGTTAGATTGCAATTGTTAATAATTTAACCATAAATTTACAAATGGAATAACAAATTAACCTGAATAGAGTATCTAAGAATTACAATTGATCAATAAGATAAACATAATACAATATCCATGGATTACGAATTGAACTATAGTTTAACCATAATAGAATGGAAGAAAAACCTGTAAGTGAGATTTTTCTAGGGAAAACACATGTCAAGTGGGTTGTTCCTCCCAAACTTAGATCAGAGTTGCCACATATACTCACTCTGTCACCCCCGAGCTAAATCCCGATCCAATAATCTAACCAAGTGATTTGTTGCGGTTTGTCGGGTTGTAAGCATTACGTGAGGATTTTTGTGTCATGTAAATATTTCTCATATTTCACATCTGATTCTGAATGGCGTCCCATTCTCTTTGTTTTCTTTTCTTTTATAATATTTTCCTAGGTATTTGACACCTATACGAACCTCCTTCTCATTGACCACCTGCGAATTTGATTTTTTCTCATTGACCACCTATAAATTGAATTTTTACACATGTTCCTAAAATCCTGATATTTTGTCTCACTTCAGTTGAGTTAACTCAACAAATATTCACCACTTGTCCCCCTTCTATTGTCACTTGGTAGTTCTCTTTGGATCAACAATAATTAAAACAACAAGTTTCGACTTATATCACCAGGATCCGTAATGTGCCGATAACAAATAAAAATAATAAGTTTTAAATTTGAAATTTCGGGGTATCACAAGCATAAGTGATCATTAAAGACAACCGTGTAACCATACCAAAAGATCTAAACCTGTAGAATGCAAATCTGGGAGCTTGCTTCAGACTTTAGGGACCTGGCACCAACATCAACTGAATTCTTCATGCCTTTTTCACCTATACACGAACTCCTCCACTACAGCTTGCATATACACACAACTTCCTCCATTGCATTTCACGCACATAAGCAACTTGATCCACTGCATCCCACGTACACTTCAAAAACTAGGGTTTTTTTATGAAAATCTGAAACTATCACCGTCATCCCTCCTTTGTTACTTCGGACTTGCGTAACTTCATATGCATTAGTGAGTACCTGCAATCAATCTTTCACAAAAATTAAAAAAATTGATAGTGGACTATATATGTCAATAGCTTCTTTTACATTTCACCAAATAAAATTGATGTAGGTAGATTTGGAATGTTTAAAAACAAAATCACTTGCAAATGTATTACTATTGTGTTTTAAGGTAGTCACATCCTCCATGTCATGTATTTTGAATTTGAAATGTAGTATTCATGTTGGGAATAATTTTGGTTGAGGCTTCGGTTGAAAAAACCAATTTGGCTTCTCTAGTTAAAGTATCTTTTACTTGTGTTAATTATATTTTATCATTAAATGTATTTTAATTTAAAATTTTAATTTTATAAGTTTTAATTAAAAAAAAAGAAGAAGTGATATAATAGTCAAAATTATAATTAATATAATTATGTTTAAAATATATATTAAATTTAAGATTGACAAAAATAAGATGGAAAGTTTCATATTTTCACTAATATTATCTTCTTAAAAATATATTTATATTGTCCATATTGTCAAAATCATGCAATTTGTATATGTTCATCACTATACAAAATTAGGGGTAGATATTTTGAATTTAATAACCTCTTACTGTGAAATTTAGATTCATCTACTAATTATTTTATTTGTTTTTTAATGGCATATTGAAATATTATTTTCATATTAGCTAGATAAATTTGGCATCTTAAAAAATAAAAACAAGTGTTATGGTTTGATTATTTAAAATAATTTGATATCAAAATGATAAAATTAATTTTTTAAAATTTTTATGACATAGTATCTATTTATGATTAAAGGATGATCGCCAATCTTTTTAATTATATAAAAAACAATATTGCAAAGTTTTGTTAAAATTAAAAAAAAAAAATCTATTTATGATTAAAGGATGATCGTCAATCTTTTTAATTATATAAAAAATAATATTGCAAAATTTTGTTCAAATTAAAAATAAAAAAATAATCTTTATTTAGGAAAAAATTACAACCATTTATCATATATTGCCATTATATATTGTTTTGGGTTGTTAATCAATTAGCAAACAAATCAATAAACCATAATTTGTTTTAATAAAAATAAAAAAAATAGTTTTTATTTACAAAAAACAGATGACAACTATTCATTGTATATTGTTTCTCGGTTGTTAATTAATTGACAAACAAATCAAGAAACAATAAGAATTCAGATAAAGAAACCACAATAAATTTAGATATAGTGCATTAATTAAGTCAATTTTTAAGATATATAATTTTAATAAAAATCAAACTTAATACACAACATTAAATTACAAAAATTAAATTTCATTGAGAATATTAATTTGACTTTTAAGAAAAATTATATAATTTTATAAAAATCAAACTTTATATAAGTTTTATAAAAATCAAACCTTCATACATAATACATAATAATGATATTTTTTATTTTTTCATTCAACTTTTTCAATAAATTAGAATTTAAGTAATAAAATTTATAATAAAAATTATAGAAATAAAAAAGATGTTATATTGTGTTTTACTTTTTCAATAAATTAGAATTTAAGTAATAAAATTTATTAATAAAAATTTTAAAAATAAAAAAGATAATATATAGTATTTGTATAAAATTAAAAAGTTGAATGATAAAATTACTTTTTATCTTTTATATTATTGATGAATATATCATAGTTGGTGTAAGAAAATGAATGAATGAATATTTGAGATTAATATTAATCATGTTAATTATGTTGCATTGCAAAGTTCAACAAGTATGGTTAATTTTAACTATAGTATTTTAATCTACTTCTCTAAGCCCTTTTTATATCATTTCAATTCTAAATAAAATTTATAACTGACACTTAAATTACACATTTTAGGTCACACTTAATATTGAATAATGAATAGTGTTTTAACATAATATTGAATTAAAAGCATGGTAGGTGAGTAATGAATAATTTTTTAACATAATGTTGAATTAAGGACATGGAATAATGTTTTAACATAATGTTGAAATAGGAACATGGTACATGAATAATGAATTATGTTTTAACATAATGTTGAATTAATATGAATATCAACAATTTCACACATAACCATTGAAGAATGTTAACTATATTCAACCATAATTAGCCAAATTGAACTATAGTTAAACATAGTTAACAAATGTCAATATTCAACCAGGGTCAACCATAATTGTGAAACATATTCAAAATCTTATTATTTGAGGACTTACCTTTCATACATTATACATACTTAAATACAATTATTGACATAACCATTAAACATAACTATTAATGAACATCATAATCCAATATAATCCAAAAAAAGTGTTGCAATGCGTCGAAAGCTTCATCATTCAATGTGACATATCCCTAATGACCCTAGTAACTGATACAATGAAACATAACCATTTTGGAACATAATTGTTTGACATAAGTCCAATGAAGATGAAAGATACAATTTCAAATAACCTTTGAGGGATTTCAGCTATGGCCAACCAAAGTCAACCAAACACGATTCAACATAACCCTACCAAATTCAACCAAATGCGACTCAACATAACCCTTGATAAACGTCGCAATGCAACAAAACCATTAAGGAATGTAACAATTTTCCATAAACGTTTCTAAGATGAATGTCACATTCAAAACCATTAAGGAATGCAACAATTTGACATAAAATCTGCTAAGATGAATGTCACATTCTAACATAACCATTGAGTCTAACACAAGCATCATTCATGAATGTAGGAAGCTAACACAAGTCAACCAAAATGAATGTATCGATGCCACATAATGATTGAGAACATCACAATCAAACATATCCATATTATAAAGTAAGCCCAAATGAATGTTACAATCTAACATAACCATTGAAAAATGTCACAACCCAAAAAAACCCTTGATGAACATTGCAATTCAACAAAATCCTTAATAAATGCTAACATTTGATATCATATTTGATTAATGTCACAATGGAAGAATGTCACAACCCAACATAACCCTTGATGAACGTTGCAATGTGACAAAAACCTTAATGAATTTCACAATGTGACATCTCATTTCATTAACTCCACAATGCGGAAAAACCCTTAACTAACATCACAATGTGACATGACATTTGATAAAAACTGCAATATGACATGGTCATCAATGTGGCAAGATGACTGCCACAATCTGAGATAACCATTAAAAACTGTTGTAGTATGAAATAACTATTAAGGAATGCCACAATATGAAATAATCATTAAGGAAATTCATAATAAAAAATAACCCTCCTTGAATGTCACAATGTGACATCACATTTTATTTATGTCACAATGCGACAAAAATCTTTATGAATGTCATAATGTGACATCACATTTCATTTATGTCACAATGTGACAAAATCCTTAATAAACATTGTAAAATGACATGACATTTGTTGAATGTCGCAATCTGACATTGTCATTAATGTGGCAAGATGAATGTTACGATGACGTATACATATTTAGAAATATAGCAATTTAACATAAAGTAAGACAAAATGAATGTCACAATCCAACACAATCATTAATGAATGTCACAATCAGACATAATTCTTTTTGAATGTCACAATGTGACATGAAATTTCATTAACGTCACAATGCAAGCAAACCCTTCATGAACGTCGTAATATGACATAGGCATTGTCACAATCTTACAAAATTCTTTATGAATGTCAGAATGTGAAAGCACATTGCATTAATTAAGATTGTAATGTGACAACACATTTGATGAATGTCGCAATCTGGCATAGACATTAACATGGCAAGACAAATACTACAATATGAAATTACCATAAACGAAAGTCGCAATGCAAGATAAACCTTCAACAATGTTACAATGCAACTTAAATATCAAACAATGCAACAATTTAACATAAAGTAAGCACAAATGAATGTCACAATCCATCATCACCATTAAAAAATGTCACAAGCCAACAACAAAACAATTAATGAATGTCACAATGTGACATCACATTTAACGAACATGACAATGCAACAAAACCCTTAATGAACATTGCAATGTGACATGTCATTTGATGAACACCACAATATGACATAACCATTTGAGTGGTAGTATGAATGTGATAATATGAAGAAACCATTTAGGAATGTCACATTCCAACATAATCATTGATGAATGTCGCAATGTCACACAAATCTTTATCTAGCTTACTCTTGTTTTCCTTTGGAGTGTGAAAATAGGCATAAAAAAAAAATACCCTGCGATGTGTAAGAGAGGGTTTCTTACGAGTCCATACCTCATGTTGAGTCTTGTCATCCAACGTTGATGAGCGTAATTGTTTGACCAAGTAACATGCAGTACCCATTACGACTACCCAAAATTCATGTCCTAATCCAACACCACTGAACATGTTCTTGGATTTTTCCATCAATGTCCCATTCATCCTTTCTTCAACTTTGTTATGTTGAGGTGTGTATGGAACTTAGTCTTCTGCCTTTCTATACTTCCTTTCTTACAGAACTCTTCAAATTCATTTCTACAAAATTCTACACCATTACCCATCCTCAACACCTTAATTCTCTTCTCTGTCTGATTCTCCACAAGAGCCTTAAACTCTTTGAATTTGTAACAGACTTCAAATTTCTTCCCATGTAAATAAATTCATGTATTCCTTGAGAATTCATCTATAAATGAGACATAGTACATAGATTTTCCTAGTGATGGAACTGACACAGGTCCAAACACATCATTGTGCACCAACTGTAAAATTCTCTCATCCCTCGTTGAATTAGAAGGGAATCTTACCCGATTATTATTGTCACATGCAAAATGTTCACATAAATCAAAATTAGGAGAGTATTTAGACATACCTTCAACCATACCTTTACCGTGTAGTACTCGAACGCCCTTCTCTCCAATATGCCCCAGTTTTTGATGCCATGGCATAGTTTTTTCTCCAAAGACTATAAGAATTTTTTATTATTCATCTCCAATAGTAGGAACACCATAAAGTTTTGACCCATAACTAATAGTGCTTCCTTGCATCTTATACAAAGTTCCAAATCGAACTCCCTTCAACAACACTATTTCTCCTTGAACCATCCTCCAGGTTTCCTTTTCAAACACTGTTTTTACACCTGCATCATCCATCTTGCTTACAAAAGTGAAATTCATGGCCAATCCTGGGATGTGTAGAACACCAAGTAGTGTTCTAATCATTCCATCCATGAGATTAAACTTGACTTTTCCTCATCCTATGATTTTGGCTGACGATTCATCTCCTAGGAAAATGCCACCTCTGTCACACGATTCATATTCATAGAAGCACTCCTTATGGGGAGTCATATGAAAGGATGTACCTAATTCAACCAACCATGCCTCATGATCTGCATGTGTGCTTGAAGAATCCAAGTACACATCCCCTTCTTTGTCTATGGAGGGTTTTTCTTCTACAAAAGGGGCATCATCAGATCCCTTCCCCCTCTCAACAATTTTGGATCTACATTGTTTCTTGTAGTGCCCTTCTTTTCCACATCTCCAACATTCCTTTACAATTTTTGCTAGGATATTTAGATCTTCCCATAGATTTGGATCTCCCTCTTGAGAACTTATATCTATTTTCTTTCCTCGGAGCGTCCTCTTGCAAATAAGGCATATGTGCTCCGAATTTTCATATTTTTCCACCTCATCTCCTTCGACAACAAGGATGAGACTACATCATTTGAATTTAAAGTAGTTGAATTACTACCTATGGCCACAACCAGATTATCTCACGAGTCTGGTAAATAACATAATATAATGATACACTTATCTTCATAAAAAATTTTAATATCAATAAACAATAATTGACTTACCATAGTATTGAAGGCATTTAGATGCTCTGTCACTGAGTCTCCATCTTTCATCATCAGGTTGTATAAATTATCCCATAGGAAAATTTTGTTTACCAAAGACTTAGACTGATACAAATCCCATAACTTAACCCATAATTCTTGGTTGTATATTCCCCTAATACTTTCAGTAATACCGAATTTGAGAGACACAACCAGATTGTGCTCTTCACCTTCCGATCCAACTTTTCCCAGACTTCTGTTGACATTCTTGTAAGTGCAGTACTTGGATCCACAACAATCCACTGATATTTGTCCACTAACAAATCTTCCATCTTGAGCTTCCACAACTTTAAACTTCACCTATTAAATTTCTTGATCTTTGTTTTTGAATTTCTCACCATTTCTTTTCACCGCAAGAATCAATACCGTATAGATCCTATTGTAACAAGATTTAACATAGACTTGAGCCAAACCCCCAAACACAAAGGTGTTCCCTTGAAGCCAATAACTACTCTGATACCAAATGTAGATTTTAACCTTGTACAATTACTTACTGCAAATAGATTATTTATGAAAAAAGAAAATATACAATGACACACACACACACACACATTACATATAGATTTTACCCTGGAAACCCAAGTTGGGAAAATTATCAAATTGTTTAGAGCCTCAACTCTAATATTTTATTCATCATATATCTTCATTGTTTACAATACAATATATATAGGATCTCACGGAATCCAAAACCCTTAATCTATTGACCCATATTATTCAACAACCCTAATTCCTTAACCAAAATTAGAAAACGATCGACGAACACCATGTGCCTAAAAAACCCTAAAAAATGGATGCAAAAACTACCAATTTGTTTTTCCAAGGGCGTTGCCCCTGAAACCCTGTGCAGGGGGGCTTCCACCCTACTGTGACTCTGTCTCGCACGTGACACAACACAAACACAAGGTTTGGTCGTGCAAAGAATATAACACATACCCAACAAATTTTACTTCAAAAAACGATATGGTGAAATATCTTCTACTTTTTAACAATGAGCATGTTGAATGTGAAGGTTGTGCACTAAGAAAACAACATAGGAATGAGTTTCCAATGAGGATAGATAAATGGAGAAGAGATTTTCTTGAATTAGTGCATACTGATGTGTGTGGGCCATTGCAAACTAAATCGCTTGGGGGAACTTCTTATTTATTTTTATTCATTGATGATAGAACCAGGTACACATGTGTCTGTTTCTTAAGAAATAAAAGTGATGTTTTTGAATACTTTAAAGAGTTTAAAAATTTGGTTGAAAAACATATAAGTAAACATATCAAGAACCTTAGATTAGATCAAGGGGTTGAATACACTTCAAGAGAATTCTTAAAATACTGTGAAGACAATGAAATTTCGAAAAAGTGCAATGTTTTTCATATCCCTCAACAAAATGGTGTGGCTGAAAGGAGGAATAGAACTATAGTAGAGTGTGCTAGAAGCATACTCAAAGGTAAGAGTCTCTCTAATAGTTTGTGGGTTGCAGCTGTAAGTATAGTTGTGTATTTAAAAAATAAAAATCCAACCACATTTTTAGAGCATAAAACTCCTTATGAAGCATTCAATGGATATAAACCAATTGTTAATCCTTTGAGAATTTTTGGGAGTGAAGCATTTTCTCACATAACAAACAAAGATAGAAGGAAACTTGATGCAAAGTCAATCAAATGTATTTTCATTGGTTAATGGATATAAACCAATTGTTAATCCTTTGAGAATTTTTGGGAGTGAAGCATTTTCTCACATAACAAACAAAGATAGAATAAAACTTGATACAAAGTCAATCAAATGTATTTTCATTGGTTACTGTGTGGACCATAAAGATTACTCATAAAGTCTTTGCAAGTAAAAATTTTACTCTTTAATAATTTCAAACATAAATTAATTATTTAGAGAAATCAAATAATAAATATTGTGCATAATAAATAACATTATAATTATAAAAAATGAGTATTAGATTTATTAAAAATAAGATTTCCATGCAATGATGAATGCCAATTTGAATTTAGTTTCACTTGGAACATCCCTTTATTTTTACCTAACTAATTGAGTTGTGATTTAATGAATGGTAAATAAGTGAATAATTAACATACATTCATTTACACTTAAAAAAATATTTGATTTTTTATTTTACATAATTAATTGAGATGGTAAATAAGCTTTTCTTTTATTTTGAAAAATAATTTTTTCTTTTTAATTTTTTTATTATATAATATATATCTCAACATTTTACAATATATAACCTCAAAAACATTAAATATAAAAAAATAACAAAACATAAAAATCAAATAAATAACCACATAAACATAAAAGTCTAACACATAAAAATAAAAATAACTTTAAGTTAATTCTATTCCATTTTTCTTAGGTAAATTGTAAAAGTATTGTCTTTTTAAAACAATGAATTGTAAGGCTGTAGGCTAAACATTTTCGGAAATGATTATTTTTTAAGTGATTATATTTGTATATTAAAGTGTTTCAGGCATTTTTCATCATGCTGAATCTATTTCTGCATTCAGAAATGAATTTTGAACAATAAAAAATAGTAATTTGTGTAAATTTATATCACTGGAGTGAAAAAAGCCATTTCATAAAATAGCTAAACAAAACCATTAAATAAACTGTAAAATATTATCATCCCCTAAAAATATAAGTAAGTATTTCATTTTACACAAACCAATTAAAGTAAAAGTTTTAAATAAATTTATAAGATGTTTGGTTTTAGTAAGTCTGCTACTTCCTTATGTTGTATGAAATAAAGTGAGTTACGAAACAAACACAGGGTAAGCATGGGTGGGTCATAAGGTTACAATTTTCGATGGAGAAAAGAAAAGAAAAAATATGCACTCGTCATAGTCTTAATAATCCTTTCATTGCAGTGGAGAATCAACTCAGCTCAAACTTCTTAATATTCCTTCCAATGCAGTGGAGAATCATCTCAACTCAAACTATTTCTTTGGAGATTTGACATGTCATACATCATCCTTGACAGATCTGGAAGTATGCTAATCTTTAGTTTCAGAAGGAAGAATAGAATTTGCAAAACTGTTAAGCATTGAAAATGGATAAAAACAATGACTATAAACAATGACTATGTTCACAATCATACATGTTTTCTTCTCAAGAAAAAATAAATCATACATGTTTTCTACTATTAAACTTTCAGCCACATTAAAGAATTAAAAAGTTGATGAGATTGCAGAGATATAGTTTTCTTCTATGTGCCGACAAGTGGAGATTTAAGAAAGAGATGCATATGGTCTGCTGAAAGGATTGGAGTTTACTTTTAAAAAGGAGGGACGGCCGTCGGCGTCCCTTCTCCACACAATCGAATCAATATTCCAGACTGACTGGTCCACTAATACGACATGATTTCAATGTTTTCCAGCCTTTTCGATTCTTTATTTTTTCAAATTCAAGTCTGGAATTTCAAATCCTCCAGGCCTGTAGAATTGTTTTACTGATGGTTATAAGTTTTTAAGTGCTTTTTACTTTTCGTTTTATGCTATGAACATCATTAAATTAGTGAAATGTTGTTGTCAATATCAGTGCTTTTTAATACAAAACAAACTTACAATCTGTAGGTTGTACAAAAGGATCAACCCTAATAGATCACAATCATATTCCATTAATATCATTGAGCAGAAAAACAAAGAAAATATTAATTGAAACACTACTACAGTACAGTATAACAATACAACTAATTTTCACGTGTCATCTTAACATTTAAACTTAAATTGGTTGAATTATTTTCTTTTCATTCCGGTCGTTTTAATTTTTCTTTAATTTTTCAGATTTTGTTTTATTTACAGTCAAATCCGTTTTATGCGAATCTTAGTTTTAGACTTACAGTCAAATCCGTTTTATGCGAATCTTAGTTTTAGACAGGGGGAATAGAATTTGCAAAACTGTTGAGTATGGAAAATGGACAAAAATAATGACTTTGTTCGTAATCATACATGTTTTCTTCCATTAAACTTTGAGCGACATTAAAGAATTAAAAAGTTAATGAGACTGCAGAGATAAACGTGCCTACAAGTGGAGATTTAAAAAAAATGCATATGGTCTGCTGAAAGGATGGAAGCATACTATTAACTAGCACAGACACTCAAAACTGTGGCTGATGAACGTCGAAAGACGCGGACAGAAAATGAAACGCATAGCCAGAAAATGAAACGTACAATCAGAAAATGAGCGTCTACAGCCAGCACAGCCAGCGTGCTAAATCCAAAGTTTAATCATTTAAACGTGGCAATCATATAGTGCTATTGTAATTTCTTAATATGATTAGGTAAATGTTAAAAGGTAAACAGATTAACAGATGCATTCAAAATTACAAGGAAGTTATGAAGAGGAAATCACATTCATTGATTTGGGAGGATGACTAAGAATATGCCAGCATCTTCAATTGTTAGCCATCAGATTAGAATTTTAGATTAAAAAGTGATTAATTGTGCTCATTGTCAATAGGTGTACGCCTTTCGGCGTAAAAAGGAGGGACGGCCGGCCATCAACGTCCTTGCTCCACACAATCCGAATCAAGATTCCAGACTGATTGGTCCACTAATACAACATGACTTCAATGTTTGCCAGCCTTTTTACGTCTTCAGAATCACGCTTGGAATTTCAAATCTTCCCTATCTTTCAATTATTTTTTTTAAGGATCTGTCAATTTTTTTCAAGAATGGTTATAAGTTTTTAGTGCCTTTCTTCAAATCTTCCTTGTCTTTCAATTTTTTTTTAAGTATCTATCAATTTTTAAGGAGTTATCATAGTATTCACTCCAGGGGTTTTTGATGTCTACCAAGTCAGTCAAGAGGCGAGTGGCACCCTTGGAGCACGTGGTGCATTCGGAAGGGCACGTCGTGCAAGAAAAATGGAAAGAGGCGAGTGGCACCCTTGGAGCACGTAGTACGTCCTGAAGGGCACGTCGCGCAAGGGAAACAAATTAAGGCGAGTGGCACCCTTGGAGCACCTAGTGCGTTCTGAAGGGCACGTCGCGTTGTTGATGATAAATGAATGAACCTAGATGGCCTTAGCACGAATAACGTGCTAAGAATTTTTAAAAACAAATTCCCTAATAAAATGTTGCCAAGTACGAAAATTTAAGGTCTAAGTCTAAATTATGCTAGTGGTAAAATTTTATCTATCTATTTAAAAAAAATAAAAATAAATAAAAACAACATAAATAATAATTATACTCTTTGTTAAATCTTGTAATAATAAGGGGGTAAGCAATTTAAATGATTCATAAAAATCTGTTAGGGTAAAATTTAAAAAAAAAGGGAAATAATTGTTTTATTATTTATGATAATTTAAAATTATTAAATAAAAAGGGAAAAAAGAAAAAGGGGGTTAATTTCTACACCTGCCAATTGGAGTCCTAAATAAAAAGGGGAAAGAGGGAAATCTAAAATATTTAGGAAACTAGGAAAATAGGGAAACATAAGAAGAAAAGGGAAACACAAGGGAGAAAGCAGAAAGTCAAACTTAGTAAGGTATCTACCATTAAGAACTTTCTAATTTAAAACTGAACTAGCAAATTGATAATGGGGAAAGTCATTAAAACCTGTA
>JASDQU010244909.1:0-24749 GCA_032191745.1 Picea mariana
TACATGATTCTATTAGTTTGAGTGAACTATGGCATAGGAGACTTGCTCATTTACATTATAGAGCTCTTCCCGCTCTAGGGAAGATGGTGACAGACCTTCCAAAGATCCATGTTGAACACGATGGCATTTGCAGAGGTTGTGCTCTTGGAAAGAATGCCAAGAGGTCCTTTCCGAGCAACGACAGTAGATCCGAGGGGATCTTAGACTTGGTTCATACAGATTTATGTGGATCCATGACAGTTGCTTCCTTAAGTGGATACCTATACTATGTGATCTTCATTGATGACCACTCTTGGAAGACTTGGATTTACTTATTGAAGACCAAGGATGGAGTCCTTGCTAGATTTCAGGAGTACAAAGCACAGGTCAAAAACCTGACCGGAAAGAAGATTAAAGTGCTAAGATCAGATAATGGAGGAGAATACATCTCCCAGGATTTATGTGATTTCTGCATTGAGGCAGGGATCAAGAGGGAGTACATTGTTCCTTACAACCCTCAACAAAATGGGGTTGCAGAGAGGAAGAACAGATCTATTATCGAGGCAGTCAAGGCAATGATTCATGATCAACATTTACCTATGTTTTTGTGGGCAGAAGCATCCATGACTGTAGTGTATGTTCAGAACAGAAGTCCTCATAAGACTGTAAGGAACATGACTCCCGACGAGGCCTTCACTGAAGTGAAGCCTGAGGTTGGACACTTCAGGATATTTGGGTGTCCAATATACATTCATATACCCAAATATAAAAGGACCAAACTAGACCCTTCAGGAAGAAAGGGTACATTTGTGGGGTACAGTGAATCTTCAAAGGCATATCAGATCTACATCCCTGGTTAGAGACAAATTGAGGTGAGCAGAGATGTTACCTTTGAGGAGGAGGTAGCCTTCATGAGATATAGAGGATCTCGCATGGATATTGATAGTGAGAAAGAATAAGAGATGGTTCATTCTCCCCCTCACCCTCCAACAGTTTAGAGGGAGACAATTGAGCCTATTGATCCCATTCATCCTATACCTCCAGTTGATGTTCTGAGAGATATTGTAGTAGGTCAGAAGAGACCTACATGGGCTCATCAGACTTTGCAAGAGGCAAAAGGACATGCATCTCCTCATGGTACCTTCCAAGAGAGAAAGAGACCTCATAGATATTCGTGCTATACCGCAACTATGAGCCACATCATTGATTCTGAGCCTTCATGTTATGAGGAGGCATCTAGTCAACCAGTATGGAGAGATGCCATGATGGAGGAGTATCAGTCCATCATGAAGAATGATGTGTGGGATATTGTTTCGAGACCTGAAATTAAGTCTATAGTGACTTCCAAATGGATCTATAAGACCAAACATACAACTGATGGAAGCATTGAGAAGAACAAAGAAAGATTTGTTGCAAGAGGATTCTCCCAGGTGGAGGGAATAGATTATGAGGAGACATTTGCTCTTGTTGCTCGATACACTTCTATTCGGACGATTATTTCCCTCGTAGCATCCATGGGTTGGAAACTACATCAGATGGATGTGAAGACAAACTTTCTCAATGGAGAGATTGAGGAAGAAATATACATCGAGCAACCAGATGGTTTCTTCATACATGAGAAGGAGTCTCATGTGTGTAGGTTGAAGAAGGCCCTATATGGACTAAAGAAGGAACCTCGATCTTGGTATGCGAGGATTGATGGACACCTGATGAGTTTGGGCTTCGACAAAAGTGTTGTTGATCCCAACATGTACTACAAGACTGTTAATGGTGAGGCCTTGATTTTGGTCCTCTACGTTGATGATTTATTCCTCACCGGTATAGAGAGCCTTATTATTGAATGCAAGTATGCGTTGGCCTCTGAGTTTGAGATGAAAGACCTTGGTATGATGCACTAATTCTTGGGACTAGAGGTGTGGCAAAGAACCGATGAGATCTTCCTATGTCAGGAGAAGTACACAGTTGAGATATTGAAAAAGTTTGGGATGCTAAACCGTAAACCCATGGCTACACCAATGGTGATAAATATGAAGAAACTATGTGTGTCTTCTTCTGATTCCGACGAGATTGATCTGACCTCGTACAGAAAACTGATTGGATCATTGATGTATCTGGTTAACACCAGACCAGATATTTGCTATGCAATGAGTGCACTTAGCCAATTTATGATCCAACTGAGACAAACACAATGGATTGTTGTGAAGCATGTGTTGAGATACCTGCGAGGAACAATTGGACATGGTCTAAGATATACTTCTAGTATTGACATGAGATTGAAGGGATATACTGACTCTGATTGGGCAGGGAGAGCAGTAGACAGGAAGAGCACCTCTAGGTGTTGCTTCACTTTGGGATCTTCCATGGTTTCCTGGTGTAGCAGGAAACAAACTTATGTGGCCTTGAGTACTACAGAAGTAGAGTACATTACATTAAGTGTGGCAGTCCGTGAAGTAGTGTGGCTTCGCAAGATCCTTGTAGATTTATTTGGACATGTGCTAGATTCCATTGTTATTCATTGTGATAACCAGAGCTATGTGAAGCTCTCAGATAATTCAGTGTTTCATGACAAATCAAAACACATTGAGATCAAGTACCATTACATCCGATACATGGTGCAGAGGAAGGCCATATTGGTGCAATACCTTCCTAAAGATGAGCAGGTTACTGATGTTCTTTCCAAACCCCTTACCAAGATGAAGTTCGAGTACTTCCATGACAGACTTGGTGTGGAAGAGAATGTCTCCCTCACTGAAAGGGAGTGTTAATGTTTGCATCTTCCTGAAACATTCTCCAGATCGTACTCCTTTGTGACTGAAGTGAATTGATCCGTGATGACACTTATCCGAGAAGGGATAAGTGGGTTTGGGCTTATAGCCCAACATCCCATGTGGAGAGCACATGAGGACATGTCAAGGGAAATGAACCTTGATGTCACACACTATGGGAGTTGACCCTAGTGTTTCTATAGGGTGTAGCCTCTAGAAGTCCACATGGGAGTGCCATGTGTGAAAAACATTCTCTGGATAGTACTCCTCTATGAATTGAGTTGAGTTGATATGTGAGGACACTTATTCGAGAAGGGATAAGTGCATTTGGGATTATAACCCAACATCCCATGTGGAGAGCATATGAGGACATGTTAAGGGAGTTGACCCTTGACATCACACATTATGGGATTTGACCATAGTGTTTCTAGAGGGTGTAGCCTCTAGAAGTCCACATGGAAGTGCCATGTGTGGCAAACCTTTTGCTACTATGGTGGTTGTGTACTACTGACAAAGACTGTGTGTCTCTGGACAGTAGTTGTGTACTACTATGGAGAGATACTTCCCTAGCTAAGAGGGAGTGTTGATGTTTCAGCATCAAGCACAACTTCTCCTAGATTGTGATGCAAACCAAGGGAGATAGGATTCATTTATCATAAAGGTGCACTTGTGATAAATGGGCCTAGATGTAGTCCTTCCTTGATCATGAAAAGGAATAATATGGACTTAAGGTGCTTGAGATGTTTTCCAAGTGTCATTTAGCATCATGCTAACATTCACTCATGGGGATGTACCTATGGTGAACAACCTTGGTTGAGAATGTCTCCCTCGCTGAGAGGGAGTGTTGATGTTTGGACAACATCGGGAATACATTCTTCCAGATATATATATATATATATATATATATATATATATATGACATAATATTTATAATACAACGTATAAATATACTTAGTAAATAAATAGTTACTTATTATCCAAGTGACACATCCTTTCATGGTTGGTCACCATATGTTCTATATATATGAAACTCTCATCATTGTAATAACATCAATTTAATATAAGCATTTTCTATTGTACTCATGTCTCTGTGCATGGTTATTCTTCTAGTGATCTTGGTTATTACTATTATTGTTCATGGTTTATGCTTTAGTTCAAGTAAATTTATAAAGTAACTGAATGTAATTGAACAACATTAAAATCCAACAAACATGAATGCCAAAACCCTAGACATCCAAAAATCTAACCCTAGGAGATGAAATGCCAAAATTCATGTGGACCAGAATTGGGTAAGTTAGTACATTAACTTCTCGGGGTCATAATTTTTGCATAAGATCTCTGTTTTGGGAGCGTAATAGCCCGTTGGAAAGGTATTTTTGATAACTATGCATTTCACTTTTAAGCTCTGACTCCGTCTACATTTGGACTATGGCGATCCAAAAAAACATTGTTTAGGGCCCCAAAAYGGCCCTGGAAGTACAACAAGATGTGTTGATATGAAAACATACAAAATAAGCCATTTGGATTAGATAGGATGGCAGCAATATCCACTTGGAAGATGTGTAGGGATTTAGATAGCCCCGGAAGTGTATAATCCACAATTACAAAGAAGTACAGAAGAATGTGTTKCACTTTAAACTGAAAAGAGGAGCTAGTTGGAACAGGTGGGTGGCCACCAATATCTACCTGGATCAATCCTCCCCCTTTAGGAAGCAATGGTCTCCATTGCGTTAAGTTCCGAGGGAAGAGGGGAAAACATTTTATGAATCTGAACCTTGGTGAGATGCATGCCTAGTTGGAGAAGTTGTGCTTCTTTGCTTGTGGAAGACTGTCACCAACCTGTTGCTGGAGGGGTTGAATCCATTCCACCAACTTGTTGTCTCTCGGTTGGATGATGCATTGTGTAGACACCATTATAGGTGAAGAAACAATATCTCATGTCTCTCTGACAATCTCTTTTTGCTGGATAAAAGGTGTTGAGGCTTCAGTGGTTGTAGTGGTCTTCTATGCACCATTTGAACATACTGTGAAGAGGATGAATTTTTCAGTATGAGAGGTTACCTTGTGGTGTTATTTTGGTGGAGAAATAGTTAGAACTACCTCTAGTATCTTGTAGAGATGACCTCCTAGAGTAATAATGACACTATAGGGTTTGGACCCATAGACAACATGACATTTCCACATATATAGTTGGCCCAAAACCACATCAAAGACATCAATAGGGGAAATATCACACACTACCTCATCCTTGAAGGGATGGATGTCATAAGACAGGCAATGTTGCTGGCTGATGTGAAGATCTCGTCCCTGGTGAAGCCACCCAATGTTGTATGGTTGCAGGTGTGGTGTTGTCGACAACCCCAACTGTTTGATGAACTTAGTTGATATTAAGTTCTTCTCGCTATCGTTATTAATAATGAAATGCAATGGGGTCCCCTTCACCCACATATGTGAATGGAAGAGGCGCTCCCCCTTTTCAGGATCTACTAGTTCTTCTAGTTGAATTGTTGTTGTTACGACAATAGCAGTGGGGTCTATGTCGATGATCTATATGTTTTAAATATTTTTTGGATCGGATTCTGAATCCAGGTTCGGCTCTGTGTCTTTGACCTCGATTACCAATGACTGTTTCAAGTGATATTTATCGACGTTGTGCTAGGTTCTTTTGTGGAAGTCACACCACTTCCCAATGTCATTCTTCGTCTTTACTTTACCCTTTTTGTCCCGTGTCTTGGACTAGTTGTCTAGAGGTTGTTGGTTAGGATCGTCTTTACCATGCTTTGGTTGTTGCGGATTTGCAGACTTGAATTCCCATTTGTTCTGGTGCCTAAATTTCTGCTCTATTTTGGCAGCATATCGATAGGAAGTTCCCAATGATGATATTTTTACGAAATCCATTTCGATTTGGATGTACCTATGCAGAGCCCCACGATATTTCAGAACTAGATGTCACTCAGAGTCTTTGATACCCAACTTGGTGCGCAAGGTATGGAAATTATTTTTGAACTTTGTCACTATTTGACACTTCTCTTGTCGCAGTGTGGTCCATCTCATGTATTGTTCTTCATAGTTATCAACATGATAGTACTGTTCTTTGATCGCATCAAAAAAAAAATCCCATGTGGGATCGACCCCATATATTCTAGATTCCTCTATGGAAATTTTCTCCCAGTAAGTTTCTTACCAATGTTTGACATGGGGGAGAGCCTTGAGGAGTGCGAAGGTGATCTTTTCCCTGTCGAAATTTTTTTAACAAAGAAATAACCTTCTAATAGATTTAACCAATTTTCTAAGGTATCCACATCTATCTGACCTTCAAATATAGGAATATCAAAATTAACTTGTACCTTGAAGAGAGGTTCCTCCAAAATGGCCGCTTGATGAAGATGCGCATGTTGCTATCGACAGGGGTTGAAGGATGTGTACAAAATTATCCATCATTTCATCCCTCTGTCGAACAAGAGCTTACTCAAGCAACATGTTAATAAAATCTTCTCCTTTGTCGTTTTTATTTTCTACCACCATCGAGGGTTTCTTAGGTGTGCGAGAGTGGTTTTCCTCAAGAGAGACAAAATTGAGACCCAACTGGATATACTCGGACCTCGCCGAGGACATGCGCTAAAAACGATCAAGAGCAGCCTGCTCTGATACCATTGATCCAAATTATTTTTTCGGAACGAAATGAAAGCAGAGATATTACAATGAAACGCTCATGGAAATTGCTAGAAACAGAAAAATAAAACAATACTTGATTTCTGTTAATGAAAGAATTGTAATGAGACTGTAAAAATACATAGTATAAGACTCGCTAGAATGGTGGCAGATTTATCTCTGAGAAGAGATGTTGTGACTACGTTCATTCGCTAGAAGATGATTACAATGAGGCTCTGGAGGAATTTTATGATAAACATGAATGCCAAAACCCTAGACATCCAAAAAACTAACCCTAGGAGGTGAAACACCAAAATTCATGTGGGCCCCGTTTGGGTAAGTTAGTACATTAACTTATTGGGGTCGTAAATTTTTCATACGATATTCGTTTTAGGAACATGATATCTCATTGGAAAGGTATTTTCAAGAACTACACATTACACCATCAAACGTTAACTTTGTCTATATTTTGATTGTGGGGAGCCAAAAAAACATTGTTTAGGGCCCCAAAACAGCCCTTGAAGTACAACAAGATGTTTTGATATGAAAACATACAAAACAAGCCAGTTGGATTAGATCGTAGGCCACCAATATCCACCTAGAAGATGTGTAGGGATTCAGACATCCTCAGAAGTGTAGAACCCACCATTACATAGAAGTACAAAATAACGTGTTGCACTAAAAACTGAAAAAAGGAGCCAGTTGGAACAGGTGGGTGGCCACCAATATCCACCTAGATCAATCCTCCCCCTTTAGGAAGCAATGGTATCCATTGCATTAAGTGCCCAGGGAAGAGGGGAAATCATTTTCTCAATCTGAAGCTTGGTGAGTTGCATGCCTTGTTGGAGAATTTGTGCTTCTTGGCTTGTGGAAGACTGTCACCAACCTATTGCTGGAGGGGTTGAATCTATTCCACCAACCTGTTTTCTCTGGGTTGGATGGTGCATTGTGTAGGCACCATTGTAGGTGAAGAAACAATATCATTTGTCTCTCCGGAAATTTGTTTTTGCTAGATATAAGGTGTTGAGGATGCAGTGGTTGTAGCGGTCTTTTGTGCACCCTTTGAATAGACTGTGAAGAGGATGAATCTTGTAGTATGAGAGATTACCTTGCGGTGTTGTTTTGATGGAGCAGTAGTCAGAACTACCTCTGGTATCCTATAGAGATGACCTCCCAAAGTAATAATGACACTACGGGTCTGGACTCATAGAAAACATAACGTTTCCACATATATGGTTGGCCCAAAAAACATCATAGACATCAAGAGGGGAAATGTCACACACTACCTCATCCTTGAAGGGATGGATGCCAGAAGACATGTGACATTGTTGGCTGACGCTAAGATCTCGTCCCTGGTGAAGCCACCCGATGTTGTATGGTTGTGGGTGTGGTGTTGTCGAAAACCCAAAATGTTTGACAACCTTAGCTGAGATGAGGTTCTTCTGGCTGCCTTTATCAACAATGAAATGAAATGGGGTCCACTTCACCCACATCTATGAATGGAAGAGGCACTCCGCCTCTTCAGGATCTACTAGTTGTTCTAGTTGAATTGTCGTTGTTGCGACAATAGAAGTGAGGTCTGCATCGATGATCTGTCTTTTTTCAATATTTTCTGGATCAGATTCTGAATCTGGGTTTGGCTCTGTGTCTTTGACCTCAACCACCAATGATTGTTTCAAGCGACATTCATCGGTGTTGTGCCAAGGGATTTTGTGGAAGTCACACCACTTCCCAGTGTCATTCTTCATTTTTACTTTACCCTTTTTTTCCTATGTCTTGGACTGGTTGTCTAGAGGTTGTTGGTTATGACCATCTTTACCGTTCTTTGGTTGTTGCATATTTGTAGAACCGAATTCCCATTTGTTTTGGTGCCTATATTTCTGCTCGATTTTGACAGAATATCGATAGGAAACTCCCAATGATGAGATGTTTAGGAAATCCAATTCGGTTTGGATATACCTATGCAGAGCCCCACGATATTTTAGAACCAGATGTTGCTCGAAGTCTTTGATACCCAACTTGGTGTGCAAGGTATAAAATTTATTTTTGAACTCCGACACTATTTGTCTCTTCTCTTGTCGTAGTGTGGTCCATCTCATGTATTGGTCTTCATAGTTATCAACGGGATAATACTGTTCTTTGAACGCATCCACAAAAAAATCCCAAGTGGGCTCGGCCCCATATATTATAGATTCCTCTATGGAAATTTTATCCAGTAAGTTTCCCACCAACGTTTGACATGGGGAAGACCCTTGAGGAGTGCGAAGGTGATCTTTTCCCTGTCGAAAAAAATTTAAATAGAGAAATAAAATTCTAATATTTAACCATTTTTCTAGGGCATTCTCTTCTACCTGACCTTCAAATATGGGAATATCAAAATTAACTTGTACTTTGAAGGGAGAGTTTCCTCCAAAATGGTCGCTTGATGAAGATGCACCTGTTTCTATCGATAGGCGTTGAAGGATGTGAGCAAATTTCTCCATCATTTTGTCCCTCTGTCGCCCGAGGGCTTTCTCAAGAAACGAGTTAATATAATATTCTCCTCTACTGCCATTGAGGGTTTCTTGGGCATGCGAGAGTGATTTTCCTCAAGAGAGACAAAATCTAAACCCAACTGGCTATACTCGGACCTCGTCGGGGACATGCACTGGAAACGATCAACAACAACCTGCTCTGATACCACTGATCCATATTATTTTTTTGGAACTAAATGAAAGCATAGATATTACAATGAAACACTCATGAAAATTTCCAGAAACAGAGAAATACAACAATAATTGATTTCTATTAATGAAAGAATTGTAAAGAGACTGTAAAAACACAGAGTACAAGACTTGCTAGAATGGTGGCATCTTTATCTCTGAGAAGAGATTTGACAGCTACACTCATTCACTAGAAGATGATTACAATGAGGATCTGAATGCCTTTTTATGATAAACATGAATGACAAAACCCTAGACATCCAAAAACCTAACCCTAGGAGTTGAAACGCCAAAATTCATGTGGGCCTCGTTTGCGTAAGTTAGTACATTAAATTCCCGGGGTTGTAACTTTTGCATACGATCTCCATTTTAGGCACATGATAGACCGTTGGAAAGGTATTTTTGATAACTATGCATTACACCTTCAAAATTTCACTCTGTCTACAATTTGATTGTGGCGATAAAAAAAAAAACACTTTTTAGGGCCTCAAAACAGACCTAGAAGTACGACAAGAAGTGCTGATATGAAAACATACAAAATAAGCTAGTTGGATTAGATGGGAGGCCACCAATATCCACCTAGAATATGTGTAGGGATTCAGACAGTCCTGAAAGTGTAGAACCCACCATTACAAAGAAGTAGATAAGAATCTGTTACACTAAAAACTGAAAAAGAGGAGCCAGGAACAAGTGGGTGGCCACCAATATTCACCCGGGTCACACATACACATCATACATGGGGATAACCGTGCGAATAATATAATACATACCCAAAATTCTCCCACTTGTTGTTTTCTTTGCATATAGGGGGGTCAAGGATTACATGATCAACAATTCAGTGTAGGAATGCCCTTTGCTTCTCTACACCCATAGAAATGCTTAATGCTTACAGACTTTGTGAATGAATCTACAATATTCTTGAAAGTTGTCCACCTTCACCAAAAACACCTTCTTGTCTTCAACCATGTCTTTAAAAAGTGATACTGAACATCAACGTGCTTTGTCTTAGAATGATATGCCAAGTTCTTTACCAAAAAGATTACACTCTAAATTTCACGATCTAACCTTACAACTTATTGTACAAACCCAATACCTGAACACAACCTCTGTAACCATACAATTTACTTACTCGCATGAGTAGCTACCATGTATTCAATTTTTGTAGTTGAGAGTGCCACTATAGATTGTCTCTTGCTCATCCAACTGATTGCTCCTCCAAATAGGTTAAACAGGTAACCATTTGTAAATATTATCCGATCCATATCTCCAACCTAGACTGCTTAAGAAAATCCATGTATGTCCAACAATATGTCTACACCAGGTCTTCCTTGGTAGAAAATTCCACAATCTATAGTTCCATGCAAATACCTGAAAACACTATTTGCAGTTGTCCAATGCTCCTTCCTTGGTTTTGAAATATACTTGCTCAAAACTCCCACGAAATGTGCAATCTCCAATCTAGTAAAAACCATTGCATACATCAAAATACCAACAACACTAGCATAAGGAACACAAACCATGTCCTTTTTCTCTTCATGTGTCTTGGGACAATGATCTACAGATAAATTTACACCTACAAGTAGGTATCTTCACCAATTTACATTCCTTTATATTAAACCTTTGCAATACTATCTCAACATATTTCGTTTGATTCAACCAAAGTTTCATGTTTTCCCGATCTCTTTTAATTTCCATGCACAAATTAAAATTTGCACCACTGAGGTATTTCATATCAAATTTAGAAGAAAACTTATTTTTTACCTCCTTGATGTTTTCGTTGTTGTTTTCAATCAACAACATATCCTCACCATACATAACCACATAAATAAAATGAGCACTCACTAATTTAAAATACACACAGTGATAAGCTTTGTTCCTTGTGAAACCAAGTCCCTGATGATTTTTCAATAAGATAGGTTAAGCATGTAGTTCATTTCAATTTGAATTTGTCTTAACCATAAACAAGAATGTTGCAGCAACCAAGATCACAAGAAGAAACACCATGCACAAGAACACAAGAAGTATCATGGGAAACCCTTCTCCACAAGGGATGAAAACCCGGCCATATCCTTTGCTATATTCTTCAAGAGAAAGACCTTCACCACCAAGAAATACCTATCACACAAGAGGTTTCTCAAACCCTAGAAGACTAGCATCCAAGAGAGGTGTGCACTTTTCCCAAGTAAATGTACTTGCTGAAATTTCCAAATTCACATGAAGATATGTTTCCACAATGAGGATTTTACCTTTACTTATACTAACCTAAACCTGTCAAGAGAAGTGTCTATTGGCTCAACAGGGCCGACCTCTCTCAGTCACATTATAATAATAATAATAATTATTATTATAATTAATATTAACCAGATTAATTATCTTTTACATTTATTATTAATCACATTGGCGGAATAGGCAGAAAAATAGGGAAACTGGGAAGGGGTTGGGTCCACTGAAACAAAAAGGATTAAAAATGAAGTGTATGACTACGATCAAGGAGAAAGGGTAATCCAATGGAATAGGTCGCAAATAAGTGTGTTGGCGGGATCACTATACACTTTTTTTTTTAATTCCTGCGGAGTTATACTTCGGCCTGAAGAATATTGCAATGACGAAATGCCCAAATGCTTAACAGGAAGAAATGTGTAGTAATTTCACAACCAGAATGCAGAAGACACTATAGAATGACAATAGATCTTGTTGGTTCTATTTATGTTTCCTTCCCAAGGGTTCGAGTATTCAAGGGTTCTACAGACAAGGGTTTTCCCTGTGATATAACTCTCTGATATACGTGTGGGGTCCAATAGTAGTACTCGACCCAATATCTCAGGGAACCAACTAAGGAGGCTAGACCGTACCCTTAGCCGTACTACCTAACTACCCAAGTACTAGATAGTATCTTCCCGAGTGTTGTTATTGGTGGCACTATAGCAATCAGGTGATCGATCGGTTTATCTATGGAGGGCTTCAGGAGATCTAGGTCGATCCATATACAACTATTGTTTGATGCACTACCACTCGAAGGGGTACCAACAAGGGTTACAAGGGTGACCAATAGATGTGTGCTTAAGTACCACTTATATTTCCTGCGTGTATGAATCCTCGACTGTGGGTTTAAGCATGTAATGATAGATCTCTGTAGTTTAAAGATGTCAGAATATGTCTCTACCCTGGAAAAAAAAAATAACCCACAATTTTCTGTCGAGGAAGGTGCTTTGATACCACTTGTAATATTCCAGATATAAAATAGTATGTAGAACAAAAATAATTAGCTAGTAATGGCAAATAAACAATGATATAACCATAACAACACCACAACAATACCAAAATAATACCAGAATAACACTAGAAAGAGCACTTTGGTTATTGAGAGCAATGTTCACTTGCCTCTTCGAGGGGGTAACCTCCAGCAAAGCATAGCTCTATTACAATAATATCCAAGACAAAACTTCTCATACCCTCTGTTCCTATTTATAGTAAATCTATCTATCCAAAAGAACGATCTAGAGGAACATCCTTCTAGAAGCAAAAGCTTCTATTAGGTCTCCTTACATTTGACTTATTACTCCTTATTGTTAGGCCTTATTAATATTGACCTTTATTACATGGAAATATATTATTCTACCCACTTGAAGGGTTAGGTAGGTTAGGTCCCTAACACATTACTCCTACAACTGAAGATTAACAATGTTGGTACTTCATATTTATTGTATGAGGATTTATTGAGTCGAAATATGCTTATCCTCAAAATATCTCAACAACCCACATCATAATTTTTGAGAAATTAAGTTTTTACGATTTTTTGTTTCTCCTCGTTGTTATTACTCGTGGTTGTTGTTACTCATATTGTCGAAAATCCATGAAAATCCAACTTCAACCATCAAGACCTGCCATGGATTTTGGACCATCAACAACCATTTTGGATATGGAAAGAATCTTGGAATTATTAACAAGATTGGTTTGAGTGGTAAACCAAAAATCTTGGAATTCTTGGGAAAATGATCTTGGAGTTATTTATTATTTTCTAATTGTTAGCAAAAGATCTTGGAATTTATTTATATATTGTTAATTGTTAGCAAGGATCATGTAAATTATTTGTTATTTAGGAGATTGTCGTAACCACTATGGATTTCTTAAATCTATAAGCGAGTTTATTTAGATATTTGTTATTTCTAGTTTCCATTATATTTATGTATAAAAGAGAGCACACTCTCCATTGTTCGAGGAGGACTCTTAGAGAAATGTTTGAATGACAATGGAATAATTCAGTGAGTTTTTATTTTATTTGTAGTTTTATCATTTCCGTGGTGTGTAATTTAATTAAATCATTTGATTTGTTTCCTTTGCATATTTGTAATAGATTGATTTATTTTGATTAAATCATTTAATTTAATTAATTTATGTTGATATAGAATAATAAATAGATTACTCATGCTAGGTTGTGTTTATATATATATGCAATTAAGTGTTCATGTCATATTTAGTTTATTTATTTGTTTCTCATAAATGCATTTCATATTGGGTTGCATTCTTTTATGTCATTGAATAATTGTGATTAACGCAATGACTACATATGTTGGTCTGGGTAATGACAAGGATCATCTTGGCAAGGATTAGAATATGATTTCAAGGACTTAGTTAATTTCTTTTCCGGCAAGTAGTTAATCAATTTCCCTTCAGCATGTGTGATTTATTTTCAGCAAGTGTGATTTATTTTCAGCTGGAATCTAG
Organism: Picea mariana; assembly: GCA_032191745.1. Classification (NCBI taxonomy): domain Eukaryota; kingdom Viridiplantae; phylum Streptophyta; class Pinopsida; order Pinales; family Pinaceae; genus Picea; species Picea mariana. The sequence goes on from JASDQU010244909.1 coordinate 13,823, forward strand.
CCCTGCCAGCTTCAAAGAGGGACCTCTCTATACGATTTAGCTATGTTATTATGAAAAATATTAGGCTAGCTATTATGGTTCAGGTTTTGGATTTTACAATTTAATTGGGTTGAAACAAGGGAGATAAGCCATTAGGCAATGGATTCATTGGCTTAAGATGATCAAATGTAGAAATAATCAAGCTTATATGCAATAGGGCAAGGTAGGAATACTACTGGATCCTTGTAGTTTATGAGATGAAGAAAGAAGAAAATATTAGGATTCACTTTAAATATAGAGCATTTTTACCTGAATTCTATATTTAAACTTCAGAGGAAAACAATGATATTTCTTTAAGCCAGAACAGGGTGTTTTAAAACAAATCCTAAACTTAGATTTCTTTAAAACAATAGAGGAAAGAAACACAAGTGAAAATAAGATCATCACCATACTAGCATATTACTCACGATTCCATGATCTCATCCTCGCTTCACTCTATTTCAGTCAGTTAATTTAAGACTAAGAGACTAGTTAACTCATACTAGGTGGAAGTTCACTCTCGTAACTGCCTAATAGACTAGACTAGGTGGAAGTTTACTCCCGTAACTGCTGGTGTGTGTCCAAATCACTCTAGACCACCACTATGGTGCATTGTATTCTCCCCAAGTGCGCATTAGTTGAGTTATACAGATTATATCATGTGTAAATTATCATTCATTCATTTGGTTTTAATGAGAATTCTTCCATTCTTTCTCTCTTGCTTCTCTTTTCTCATATTTTCTTTGCAAAATGTGTATGCCATTTGTTAGATAGATATATTATGTGCAGGTTCAACACATTTACAATGCAAGTGTGATTTATTTTCTTGCAAGTGTGACATTTCCTTTCCTGCAAGTGTGACATTTATTTTCTTGCAAGTGTGATATTTACTTTTCTGCAAAAATGTTCTTTCAATTTCTTGCAAGTGTGGTATTTACTTTTCTGCAAAAGTGTACTTTAAATTCCTACAAGTGTGGATTTTTGTATAACGTTTCCATAGATTGAGCATTGTCTATACTCTGACTACATACATAATCATTGATACTATGATTACAAAACTTAGAAAAAATATTTGGTTTTGCATATACAATGCACGACAGTTCACAAGTTCCATACGAGCCCCAGATTCATAATTGAATGCATAGTCTTTCTAACTATTTTCTTGAGAAATTAAGGAGGTGATTAAAAGACCCAACACAAATATGCATACCCAAGGGTTTCTCGTCCGTTTTTGGGAAAAATAAAACAGACAATATCTTCCAGAAAGGGATAAAACGTAGAACGTTTAGACTATGACAATAACAATGTTCATCTTTTATAACACAAGAGTGAAATACTAAAGTGCTAATCTTTAGAGTGAGATATTGAAATAATAAATCAATTTTTGTTTATTATTATTATTATTAGTCCCCGTGAAAGGAGGAACTATAGCAATGAGTTTTCCGTTTGAATTCATATTAGTTTTCCTTTGATTTATATTTGTGTGCCAAATCTAATGTTTAACTTAAGAAATAGACATGCATTTTTTTAATATAATAAAAAACCTTGTTTTTCTAAAATCTGATTGACCAATATGTTTGAGCTCTTATTGCAACCTTCACATAATTTGATGTTTAAAATTAATTATACAATTAATGAACCTTTTTAATAATATGCAGTCAACCAAGTCAGGAAATGTGTACTTTCCACCTACCATCTCTTCATCTTGAAGACAACTATAACATGTATTTTTTTAAAGAGTTCATTATGATCCCTATAATTATCCGACACATTCAAATTAATAGAATTCTATAGAGATCGCTCGATGGAAACATCCAAAGATCTATTTTAATAATTTGTTCTTTCTATTAAAAATTTACTTTTGGACAATTAATCTACCCACTTCCATTATATATTCATTATATATTATAATTTGTGCTTTACCACATAAGCTTATGAATGAGAATACCAATCCATATATATTATAATTTCCCATGTAAGCTTTATGAATATTGAATCCATGGTGTTGTTGAAGGTCCACAGTGGAGATGATCAACTCTCATGTTAAAAATTGATTTCTCTCCCCCGTCCTTGGCTTGCAGGGATAATGTCAACATCCTTGCAACCTTGTACCCTGGTGGATGGTGTCAAGAACATTTACAACTGTACTGTCGTAACTTCAATCCATTGGTATGATGACCAATTCATTTGTCATTTCAATTGGTTAAAACACTAATAAACCTCAATCTCACATTCAACCTCATAAATCTTCTAGAAGAAGCTTAACTATAAAACTCGGTGCCTTGATTCGACCTTTGTAATGGATCCCTTCTTCCTTCATCTTAGTCAGATGCCAAAGATACAATAGAGTAGTACATCTTTGGAGTCTAGAAATACTCTTCTGGAGTAGATCATATCTCTTTTAAGGCTTTGCCTTAACTTTCAAAGTCATAAGTTCACCAAATAATGTTTGTAAGAAGTTCATGGTTCTAAATTTGAAGGAAACATTACTTCAGGTGACATTCAGGTGGCATTGAAGAGTGGAGAAATGGATTTTACTTTCTATGATTATGGTTAGACATAAAATGTTTATTGGTATGTTTTCCTACCATGTGTTAGAGATAATGCTCACATTAGTGCTATATACTAAGTTTGGGATTGGTTTGAGGTTTTGTAGGAGATTGTTGAGATATTGTTTCAACCTCTCCATCTATATTTGGAGTTAATTGGATCTTACTCCAACTATATTGTTCACTATTACACACACATACATATATAATAGTGAACAATACAATTTATTATTTCATTTAAGACTGTGCAATGGTTGCTCTTCAGTTCTCTATTTCCATGCAATACTAATGTTATATGATATATCTTGAATATTATATACTAATGTTCTTACCATGTAAGAAACTAAATAAGTAGAGTAAATAACATTCGAAATACTAAATAGGAGCTAGAGTTACTCTAGAATACTTCTAAAATGGGCTAGTATAATAACAACTTAGAAGAAATGAACTAAACCAAGTCCCCGCCATATATCCAATCGCACTAAGGATATGGTCAAGTTCTCAAATTTAGGGCATTTTAAAACATTACATTATATTATAGCATTGAAAACAAAGTGAATTTGTGGTTATTTTGTGTGGGTGCCATAGAATCATTTGTAAAGGTTGATGATAATAATAGCTAGTAAAAGTAATATATCTTCATTCAATAAATTAAATCCCTAAAATATTTACACTAAAGATATTTCATACTATGATAGATATCATCGTTCAATTATCATTCAAACTACATATCAAAATTCTCAGTGTCGAGGAACTTCATATGGTTGATAAATGTCTAGCCTCTAACAATGCCACCATAGATTTTTTGAACAACTATTGCATGAGATATTATGTTGGGATTGTATTATTTAATAAAAAAGAAATATATCCACTTATATTTTTGGTTGGAAAGATGTAATTTATTTGAAATTGTGTTGTGATGTCGTATTGGAAGATGAATCTTATTTTAATATTAGAGTGTTTTATCGTTGAGGTGTAAGGCGTTTTAACTTGCAACTTGGTTTAATTTTATCATAAGACCGTAAAACTCTTGGATTGTTTTTTATTAAAAGTTTATAAATTTCCGTAAAATTTCCTTGGCAAGTAGGTGTTAGAGGATGCGTGCTTTCATGGAATCGATGCAATCATAAGGGTTGATGAACTTAAGTATGAGACATGATTAATAAATCAAGTTCAAAGAAAATTAAGTTAATTGGTTTTATTTGTAACTTTTTATTCAAAGCTGTATGACTAGCCCAACCACAAATTTGTGGTTGGTGAACGCTGAAAGGACGGCTTGCAAAACCTAAATTGTCGGGAAAGAGAAACGGCCCAGAGGTGGACGGAAGGAGTAGGAAGGAGTTGGCTGGAAGGAGGCAGTGTCTCCAGAACGTGGCTGGTGAAGGCCAAAGGTTTAGGTTGGCCTAGAAAATGAAACCCTAATCACTCATACCTGGTAATCAGCTAGCCACCATAGTAAATTTTAAATATGATTAAGTAAACGTAAAAAAAAAACATGTAAATTGATGTCTTTATAATAGTGAAGAAGTTAGTGGTTGAAATCACAACCATTGATTTATTGGGACTACTAAGAATATTCCATCAATATTTAATCTTGTCCATACAAAACTGATTAAGCACTAAAAACCTATTAAATGTGCCCATGGTCAATAGGTGTACGCCTTTCGGCGTAATAATGTCAAATAGATTATATAGTTTAGTAATTATTGTTGGTGTGTGCATTTGTTCATAGCTATGCGTTTCTGTACAAAATCAATGACATAATTGCAATATATTTTCTTTGAGCAAGAATTTTACAATAATTATTAATGGATAGAAGTTAGATGACATGTTTGATATTTGATATAATATATCATGTAATTTTCCCTTTAATAGATTATCATTCTATAATCACCTTATAACTGAATGTTATTACATGTACTAAACTTTAGGATTGAGTTGAGTTAGAGCTGATGTGGTCATTCTAATTACTCAGTTCAAACATGTAAAGTGAATGTGCTATCTCAAAATTAGTATCTGAATCGACTTCCATCTTCTTGCAAATCATAATTCCACAAGCAATTGCATTATTAATATGTTGTTCTTGTATGGTTCTTCACTGAGAGTATCAAGATCGGCAATGGCTTCATTAGATGTTTGTTTTTTCCAAGTGACATGCTTTGTAGGATACCAACTAAAAAATTAGGTATAATTTGTTTAGATAGAGAGTACTAGTTGTCCCCGCTCCTCCTTGTTGTCCCTGATCCTCCTTATTGTGCCCCACTCATTCTACAAGTTTTCTTCTTATCGAGATTATACTTTTACTTGCACATAGACACCGCTCAATAAAATTTTACATGTTTTAAATTTAATGTTAGATACAACTATACTCTCTAGTTATAGATGCATAGAAAAAGTAGTTAACACAATTTTACATATTTTAGCTATCTAATATTCACAGTGGGTGACTGCACACTTTCAAAAAGAGTGAACATAAAACTTGGATTTCTAGAGGAGATGGCTCTAGAATATGTGCTAGTCACTAAATGCTAACTTTCACTTCTGACAAAAAAACATTGGAATAAAGGTTATTCAACATTGCCAAGTTGACACTGAAATATAGAAGCACATGAGGAAAAAATGAACGGCTTCCCTCAAAGATTAGGTTCTTGAATTGAACTTTGTACATATTGTTTTGTATTATAATTTTGGTCATGAATGTGTGTTTATAAGAGATGAATATTGACAAAATGTTAATTTAATTTATTTTCAAGAATATTGTTGTGAAATGTTTATTTTTTTTTGTCAAAGTTAACTTGGCCACTTCTAATATTTTTATTTTTTAACAATGTAGTAAAAAACTATTAAAAAGCTCTAGAAATCAGAGTAGTTCATATAAACTTATGGCATTTTTGGTAAGTTACTAAAAATTAAAGATAATAAAATATCTTTGAAATGCTTCACAATTTTGTCATTTCTAGTGTATTTTCCCATTTTTTAAAGGATTTATATAGAGTTGTAAGTTCTATATTGTAATAATAATAAGTTTTTAAGAGAACCTAAAAACAATACATAGTAGATAAGTGAAGTTATTTGGCACATAGTTCAAAGGATGCAAAAACAATGGGTAGACTACACAAACCCAATTTCTTGGAGAACCATCTTTATAAACCTTCGGGTAACCTTGTTAGTTTGTTTTTATACATAGTAGATAAGTGAAGTTCTTTGGCCAACATAGCACAAAGGATGCAAAAGTTCAAAGGATGCAAATACAATGGGGAGACTACACAAGCCGAATTTCTTGGAGAACCAGCTTCCATCAGCTAATCTTGTTAATTTGTTTTTATACATAAGTAAAGTTCTTTGGCCAACATAATTCAAATGATGCAAAAACAATGGGGAGACTACACAAACCCAATTATAAACCTCTTAGTGTTAAATCAATAAACTTAACCTTGAATACATTTGGTTAACAACTCACATTTATTTATTGAACTACATCCATCCAATTCAAGTAGAACTAAGCTACCACCAAGTAACTTTGTTAGTTTGTTTTTATACATAGTAGATAAGTGAAGTTCTTTGACTAACATAATTCAAAGAATGCAAAAACAATAGGAAAATTACACAAATCCAATTTCTTTCTTGCAAAACCAGCTTTATAAATGTCTTAGTGTTAAGTCAATAAACTTGAACTTAACCTTAAATGCATTTGGTTAACAACTCACCTTTCCTTATTTACCCACACCCATCCAATTAGACTAGAATTAAGCTACCACCAAGTAACCTTGTTAGTTTTCGTTATAGTTATAACGAATCAAGTATAAAATATTTATTTTTATTAATTTTAATTAATAAATTTGATAGAAGAAATTTTTATTTTTAGTTTAATTGTAAATTTTTTATTAAAATAATATTTTTAAATTATTATTTTTCATAAAAATAAATTTAATTTTTTTAAATATTTTTAATATAATATGATTTGATTTTATAATATTAAATACTAAAATTTACAATTTCATCAAATTAAAAATTTTTCTTTCATAACTTCAAACAACAAAAATACCCATTTCCTTTTCCCTTATTTAAATTCATACAACATTATTATTAATATAATGTAATTTGATTTTATAATATTAATTATTAAAATTTACAATTTCATCTCATTTAAATTATTCTCCCATAATTTCAAACAAAAATGCCCATTTCCTTTTCCATTATTTAAATTCATACAACGTTTAAATGAGAGGCGTTTCGATATAAGAGGTTGATTGAAACACGGAACGTCTTACACGGTAATTGCTGGATATGGATGTTTATCCAAAAATATCAAACTAAATTCCACGACGCACCCACCATTACTTACTTTTCCTTTGCGACAGACGAAATGACCAGCATGTCCGGATTCACTGTTTGTATGCTAATGATTTCCGTGGACACAATTGTCAGTGGCATGCGTATCCGTTTCCTCGATTCCCCCATTATTGTCAAAATAGAGGCTTCTGGTTTCAGACCGAATCGTTGCTTTTTGTATTGCGTGGGGTCACTGGTAATAATATATATATATCATTCAGTGTCACTGTATACAATTTGAAACAAGATAATGGCGGCCCTTCAAACTTTAACTTCAAGTTTATCAAGTGAACATTAAATAACCTTATATCTCGGTGGCACATGGTATAACCTGAGCTTTTCTCTTTCGGGCTTCCAAAGGGCATGCAGAAAAATCAACTGTTGACTTTTTGCTCCATAATTGTAGTGTCCTGCATCTGTGAATGAAGAAACCTACCAAAAATCTCCGAAACTAAATAACATTATAACATACTGTATATAATATAATACACATACTATATATTATAATATATAATATGTATTATATTATAACATACATAGTATGTGTTTATAGATTAATAATATAGCACATAGATTAATAATATAGCATACATACTATATATTACACATAGCATGTGTTATATATTATAACACACATTGTATTATAATATAACACACATTGTATGTGTTATATTATAACACATATTATGTAATCCAGATAAGGATGGATGGATATTGAATGTCAATTTGATTTAGAAAATAGTCGGTTAAAATTCCTCTTTATAAAGAAAAGAGCAACCTATCGACTGCGTACCTAATCCCCAATCTTGTGTTTGAATCCCGTTCAGAGCGATGGAAGGAGAAACAATCAGAAGTAAAAGAGCCATTGTGATGGCTTCCCTGATGCTTGTGGCGATCATAATCTGTGCCGCTGTGTGGATCGTCCCTTTCAAGAATCAAGCTGAAGATGTACCAGCTGTAGATTTGCAAAACCCAATCGATACAATTGCATACGTTTGTAACAGCACTCTTTATCCAGAGCTCTGTTATTCGAGTCTCTCGGCTCATCTAGGATCGTCCCCTGCACAACCCAAGAAGCTCCTTCACGTTGCTCTAATGGTGGCCATGGAGGAGGCGAACAAGGCTTTCGCCCTCGTTTCGAGATTCGTTAAGCAAACCATGGCTTTTCAAGATTGCGTGCAGCTCATGGATATTACCAGGGACCAACTTGATAGCTCTATCTCTCTTTTAAAGCGCCACGATCTAAAAGCATTCACTCGTGAGCAGGCCAGCGATTTACAGACGTGGCTCAGCGCTTCAATCACCAACCAAGACACCTGCTTGGACGGAATTTCAGAATACCCAAAGACCATTGCCAGAGCTCTGGTTGAGAGCAGCGTGCACAACGTGAGAAAGCTCGTTAGTAATTCTCTCGCCATAGCAAAGGCGGCTTATGAGTCAAAGTCCGATTCTTCTCCCGAGCTACGCCTCCCGTCCGATTCCATTAAGGATGGTTTTCCTTCATGGCTATCTGAAGGAGATCGGAGGCTCCTGCGAGCCTCTCCAAACGACGTAGTGGCTAACGTGATCGTGGCTCAGGATGGCTCTGGAAATTTCAAAACGATTACAGAAGCGATAGCTGCGGCCCCGGAAAAAAGCTCTAAGAGATACGTGATCAAGGTGAGGAAGGGGACGTACAAGGAAAACGTGGAAGTGGGCAAAAAGAAGACGAATATCATGCTCATTGGAGAAGGCATGGAAGCCACGATCGTTACAGGGAGCAGAAATGTCGTAGACGGTTCCACCACTTTCAATTCCTCTACATTAGGTAAATCTCCAGCCCACTTTTAATTCCTTCATAAATTCTTTTTTGCTGATTAGGGAAGAGGCCTGTGAGTGCAGTGCACCAGGTTAGTAGAAACCGCACACAGGGGTAAGCTGTTTCTAGCAGAAACCCGTCCTGAAACGGAAAATTCGTCTCTAGTTTCTGTTTTCCGTTTTAGGACGGGAAACTTGTTTCTTAACGCCTATGTTTTCTGTTGCATGACGGGGAATCTTGTTTCTTAAAAATGTTCAGCTCGGCCGATTCTGGCAGGATTCTGGCCATTAAGAAAAGAATCCAAAGAAAATGAAAATTCAAGTTTATATTATTGAATTTTAAATCATTTTATTTTTATTTTTACACAAAATTATTTCATAAACAAATTAGTTTATCAACATGTCGAAATTGGGGTCAATGATGATGATGGCTCATAAACTCTGCAACCACAGGAATGAACCAAACCCTATGAGGCTCTATCTTGTAATCTATTGCATAGTTGATATTTTTTAAATTAGTTTTTGAATATATCACTGGATCTCCGTAATGTTGTTCTGTTATTAAAAATCTGACCCGAACTTAGTGTATTTGGTCTAAACCTTGGAATGGGAAGCCGTAAAAAAGAATTAGTGTCAATTTCTAGTATTTGATTTCTGGAAGAGGAATTCGTTTCTTAGAAAGTGAAGAACAATAGGAAAAGGATCGAGGTATTAGTTGCTACTGAATGTTAGAAATGGTTTTATAAAGTTACTATTAATTTTATATAAAGTTATATAACCTTTCTCTTTTAAGAAAAATGGAGCTATGCTTATGTTAAGTTCTTGCATCATTAAAGGCTGATCTGCTTAAAATGTTTGAACGCAGCTGCTGTAGGGCAGGGATTTATGGCACAAGACATGGCGTTCGTCAACACCGCAGGCCCACAAAAGCATCAGGCGGTGGCTCTTCGCGTAGGATCAGATCAATCAGTCTTATATCGCTGCAAGATTGCAGCATACCAAGACACATTGTACGCGCATTCTCTTCGTCAATTCTACAGGGAGTGTAAGATATTGGGCACTGTAGATTTCATATTTGGGAATGCCGCAGTAGTGTTACAGAGCTGCACTCTGGTTCCCAGGAAACCCGGCGCGAATCAGAAAAATGCAATCACCGCACAGGGCAGAACTGATCCGAACCAGAACACAGGAACCTCCATTCACAACTGCAAGATCACTCCCGATGCCGACCTTGTTCCGGTGAAAAGCTCATTCCCAACTTATCTGGGGAGGCCGTGGAAGGAATATTCCCGAACGGTTTTCATGCAGTCCTATCTAGACGACGTTATTCAGCCTGCGGGCTGGCTCGAATGGGATGGAGATTTTGCATTGAAAACTTTGTATTATGGAGAATATATGAATACAGGGCCAGGCTCCAAAACTGGAAACCGCGTGAAATGGCCTGGATATCGGGTAATAACCAGTTCTAAAGAGGCGAGCCAGTTTACTGTAGGAGAATTCATACAAGGGGATTCATGGTTGAAGTCCACCGGTGTCGACTATGTCGACGGATTAACTGACTAGTGACATCGCCAATCTTTTGATGATTTTCTTTTTTGCTTTCTAACGTTTTGTACTGTATACACGTTCCACGTATATACATCTTAACCATAAATAAAATCGTATTCAACTTAGTTACAGTTGGTAAGTTGAAATATTTTCACAATGTATGTTGTATGTGATAATCGTTCTCATCCCTATTTAACTGACTGACAAAATTAAGGTAGGTATTTTAAATTTTTAATAAGAAAGATTCTCAAATTAACATTTATAGATTGATTTTTTTTTGTCATGAAACTTATTGGTAGAAATAGGCAACGAGGGCCATTTGCAGGCATTGTATAAAGGGGTGGCTCTCTTTATTTAGCGGTGTATAATAGATAAAAGTGTTCGATAATTATTTTAGGTTTTTGTACTGTTTTCGTGCTTCACGAATTATTTCAAGAAAATACAATTGCAAAAGAGAACTTAATATTCAAGTGGCATATGATTGGATATGCAATTGAATAATTCAAGTGAAGAAAATAATATTGACAAAGGAGAACTTAATATTAAGGGGTATATGAGTAGATATGTAATTAAATATATTGTTAAAATAATATGTATTTTAATGGTGAAGAAAATAATATTTTATGATGGACATAAAGAGAAAAAATGTTGTATGGGTAAATTTGAAAACAACAATTTGATGA
>JASDQU010244909.1:24837-40586 GCA_032191745.1 Picea mariana
TATTTGGGAATGCCGCAGTAGTGTTACAGAGCTGCACTCTGGTTCCCAGGAAACCCGGCGCGAATCAGAAAAATGCAATCACCGCACAGGGCAGAACTGATCCGAACCAGAACACAGGAACCTCCATTCACAACTGCAAGATCACTCCCGATGCCGACCTTGTTCCGGTGAAAAGTTCATTCCCAACTTATCTGGGGAGGCCGTGGAAGGAGTATTCCCGAACTGTTTTCATGCAGTCCTATCTAGACGACGTTATTCAGCCTGCGGGCTGGCTCGAATGGGATGGAGATTTTGCATTGAAAACTTTGTATTATGGAGAATATATGAATACAGGGCCAGGCTCCAAAACTGGAAACCGCGTGAAATGGCCTGGATATCGAGTAATAACCAGTTCTAAAGAGGCGAGCCAGTTTACTGTAGGAGAATTCATACAAGGGGATTCATGGTTGCAGTCCACCGGTGTCGACTATGTCGACGGATTAACTGACTAGTGACATCGCCCATCTTTTGACGATGTTCGTTTTTGCTTTCTAACGTTTTGTACTGTATACACGTTCCACGTATATACATCTTAACTATAAATAAAATCGTATTCAACTTAGTTACAGTTGCTAAGTTGAAATATTTTCACAATATTTGTTGTATGTGATAATCGTTCTCATCCCTATTTAACTGACTGACAAAATTAAGGTAGGTATTTTAAATTTTTAATAAAAAAATTCTCAAATTAACATTTATAGATTGATTTTTTTTTGTCATGATTCGTAGAAATAGGCAACGAGGGAGGGGTGGCTCTCTTTATATAGGGGTGTATAATAGATAAAAGTGTTCGATAATTATTTTAGGTTTTTGTACTGTTCTGGTGCTTCACGAATTATTTCAAGAAAATACAATTGTAAAAGAGAACTTAATATTCAAGGGGCATATGATGGGATATGTAATTGAATAATTCAAGTGAAGAAAATAATATTTACAAAGAAGAACTTAATATTAAGGGGTATATGAGTGGAGAAATTATTATTCAAGTGGTATATGAGTAGATATGTAATTAAATATACTGTTAAAATAATATGTATTTTAATGGTGAAGAAAATAATATTTTATGATGGACATAAGAGAAAAAATGTTGTATGGGTGAATTTGAAAACAACAATTTGATGATTTGGAAGGATGATTTTTATCATTAATTTGATTATGGTATAAAATAATGAAATTTCAAAAGTCAAATTGGGTTGGAAATAAATATTTTTTTTAATGAATTTTTGAATAAGAGTGCAATTTATAATTCTCTACTAATATATTATTTAAAAAAAAAAATGTATATTATTTTAAAAAAAATATATAAAGTAAGTATTCTTATTTCTATAGATCATGAGTATCTAAACATTTCCTTAAAATAATTTGTTGGATTATAAAGAATGGTTTCTCTTTAAAAAAGAAAAAATAATATTAGATTTATATAATTTTCTTAAATAGTGAAAGTCATTATAACATGAGGTGAAGACTTAGTGTAGGGTTTAAAAGTTTTAACATAATCAAACACACAAAAGATTGTAAATCTTTGTGTGAACTAGTGCAACATATATTTTTTATAAAAGTTGTGTGTATGGTTTTATTAACAATAGTTTTGTGTATCCTACTTAAAAATAAAATGAGAAATTGGGATATTGAGATACATTTGAATGATCAATATCTCAAACCTCAAACCACCACATAGTCCCTCTAACATGGATATATGGTCTCCAATGGTAATATGGGTGCTCCTATGAGGTTTTGCACATGAGGGATAGGTTTTGTGGACTTGACCATTGTAAGGAGAGGAAAGCATGGGAATTAGGCTCTAAATGAATATTCTAGTGCTTATGGGCCATGACAAGGCTTCAAACCACCACATGGGCCCTCTAAAGGAGATATTCAAGCTCCAAGTGGAATATGGTTGCTCCTATAATGCTTTGGATGGTGGGGATGGGTCTCAAGGCCTTATCAATAGGTATGGGAGGAAAATAAGACCCTTAGTCCCTAAATGAAGATTTTGAGGGCCATGAACAAGGCCAAAACCCCCAAAACCTTCCTGGTGTAGGAGATCATTGTCCTCATAGTGGGATATGAGAACTGATATGAGGTTTTGTGTAATAGATATCGGCCTTGGACCATGGTTCAGGTAGAAATTTATGGAATTAGGGATAAATTAATATTGTTTACTTAATGACCCATGATCAACACTATGAACCACAAGATAGAACCTTTAAAGTGTAACTTTGACATACAAGTGGGATATGCACATGAWCAAGATTTTTTRTGTGGTAGGGATGGGTCTCAAGGCCTTAATCATAGGTAAGGGAGGAAAAAATGGATTTTGTACCATAAATGGATCTCTAGGGATCATTGGCCATGAACATGACCTCAAACCAAACCATAGATGGTTTAGAGGTGATCTTTCTCCTCCAAGTGGAATATGAGTACCATTATGAGGTATTTTTCTCTAGGGATGGGTCTTAAGGAATTGATCATGGTAAAGGGAGGAAAAYAAAACCCTTTATCCCTAGATGAAGCCTTTAGGGATCAAGGGAGGAAAACAATGCYCTTTGTCTCTAAAAGAATCCTTTATGGATCAGGGTCCATAAACAATTCCATAAACCACATAACATGTCCTCTATAGGGGATCATTMTCCTTCAAGTGAKATATGGGTATGATAACAACATTTTTTGTGTTAGGGATAGGTCTCGAGGCCTAAAATTTCATTTGGGGATAAATTCAAGGAATTAAACCCTAAATGAATATTCTTGGACTAATGGTCATTGGTCAAGGCCTCAAATTGCAACATGGGCCCTTTAAAAGGGATCCTTTTCATATGAGTAGGATAAGGGTGTCATTAAGATTTTTTGTTTAGTAGGGATGAGTCTTACGATATTGACCATGATTCAGGGAGGAAAATAAGGTCGTTAATCCATAAATGAATCTCATAGGTATTCTGAGACATGAAACATTAATCAAACCACCAAAAACCCTCTAGAATGTATTGTGTCATTGAGTGGGATATGTGTACCATTAGAAGGTTTTGCTCACAAGAGATGGCTCTTAGGCCTTTTGTCCAAAATGAAACTTCTATGGATCTAGTCTAGAACTGGGCCTCAAACCACCACAAAATCCTAGATCATTGTCTGCTTGCTGGGATATGACATCAATAAGAGATTTTTCATACCAAGCATGGGTTTTGGGGGCTTAACTATAATTGATGAAGGAAAATAAGGGTTTCAGGATCTAAATTAATATTATAGGGATCATAATCCTTTTATTGATGCCTTGAACCACCACACAAACCCTCTAGATGGATAATGTGATCTTTGAATGAGATATGAGAACTATTAGAAAGTTTTAGACATAATGGATGGGTCTTGAGATCTTAATCATGGTCACAGGAGAAAATAAAGGGTCTTAGGACCTAAATGAATATGTTAAGGCTCATGAACCATGAATGTGTCCTTGAGCCACTATAGTAGGCCCTTTATAGTATATGGCTGGCCTTCGATTGGGATATGCATACCATTATGAGGTTTTGTGCACCAAGGATGGTTCTTAGGTTCTTGACCATGGCAAGGGGAGGAAATACAAAGATTAATTCCTATAGAAATATTTTAAGTATATGGTCTATGAACATAGCTTCAAAACACCACATAGGCTCTTTAAAAGGGATATTTGACCTTTGGGTAAGATATGGGTTCTTGTAGGTGGTTTTTCATACCAGGGATAAATCTTAGGATTGTGACTATGGTGAAGCAATGAAGAAAAGGGCCATATGACTTAAATGAATCTTCTAGGTTTCATGGGACAAAGGGAGGTCTTGAAAAACTACACATGTGATTTAGAGGGGATCTTTAGCCACCAAACATGATACATATGCCATTAGGATATTTTTTTCACCAAGGATTGGTCATAAGGTCTTGACCAAGGTCATATGGGAACCACTATGAGGTTTTCCACATTACATGGTTCTTAAGACACAAGACATGATCCAATGATAGAAACCAATGTATTACATACTAAAATATGCTTGTATGGTTCATGGATGCATAGGGATTGAAACCACTACATAAGCCTTGCAAAGGGATTGTTTACCAACAAGTGTACCATGGATGTCATTTAGAGGTTTGGCACACTAGGGACTAGTATCAAGATATTAAACCTAATCTAAGGATACGAATTAGGGCCTATAATATATTTTTAGGGCTCATGGTCATCGATGTTTTTTTTAAGAAAAATTTCGCCAATTTAGGTAAATTTTGATTTTTTGAAGAAATTTAAGCTAATTTTTTTCATATTTTCACTACATATGGATGATTAATTAATAACAACTTCTGTTGGTGATCTACATTATATTGAGAATGAAATGAAGGAAGATATCTAACAAGGAAATACCAAGAGATATTGCAAGAAACATAATAATACAATTAATCTCATATTCTATTAATGATTGTCTGGAATACAAAACACTATAAAATGCAAAGCACACGAGCTAGCTAGAACGGTGGTAGATTATCTTTGAAGAGAGAGATGTGACGACTACACTCATTCACAAGACGTTGATTGCAACGAGGCCAAAAAGGCCTTTTAACATAAAGCATCAATGAGAAAACCCTAACCCCGAAAGATGAACCACCAAAAGATTTGTGGCCCCCAATGTGGTTAGTTGATACGTCAACTTCCCAGGGGTACAACGTTTCCATACAATCTCCACTTGGGGTGCTTGGTACCCCGTTGGAAATGTCTAGCTGAGGAGTACACATTTCGCTTGGCCTAGAATATACTTTTGACTATACGCTAGGCATTTCCACGTCAAAAAAATGTTGTTTAGGGCCTTAAAACAACCCCAAAATTTTGGGACCTAAAAAACCATAGAAAAACAACCAAGATTTGGAACCATTCTAAATTAGTGGAACATGTGGGTGGCCACTAGAGTCCACCTGGATCATTCCTCCCTCCTTATGAAGAAATGGTATCAATTACGCCAAGTTCCTCCATCAGATGAGGAAAATTCTGTTGAATCTGACTCTTGGTGAGCCACTTTTCGTAGTGAAGAAGTTTCCCTACTTTGATGACCCGAAAGAGTTGGATGTCTTGCTGGCAGGTGCCATCGACACCCTGTCCATGATCCGATAAACTACCACCTGTTAAATGCAGTCAAGATTGAGTTATGTAGGGGCCAAGGCTTGGTCACATNTCCCAGGGGTACAACGTTTCCATACAATCTCCACTTGGGGTGCTTGGTACCCCGTTGGAAATGTCTAGCTGAGGAGTACACATTTCGCTTGGCCTAGAATATGCTTTCGACTATACGCTAGGCGTTTCCACGTCAAAAAAATGTTGTTTAGGGCCTTAAAACAACCCCAAAATTTTGGGACCTAAAAAACCATAGAAAAACAACCAAGATTTGGAACCATTCTGAATTAGTGGAACATGTGGGTGGCCACTAGAGTCCACCTGGATCAGTCCTCCCTCCTTATGAAGAAATGGTCTCAATTACGCCAAGTTCCTCCATCAGATGAGGAAACTTCTGTTGAATCTGACTCCTGGTGAGCCACTTTCCATAGTGAAGAAGTTTCCCTACTTTGATGACCCGAAAGAGTTGGATGTCTTGCTGGCAGGTGCCATCGACACCCTGTCCATGATCCGATAAACTACCACCTGTTAAATGCAGTCAAGATTGAGTTATGTAGGGGCCAAGTGCTTGGTCACGTCTGAAGTGTCCATGATATGTGGAAAGTATGGTCGAAGCAGTTCCACATTAAATACCATGTGCAAGTCAAGGAAAGGGGGAATACTTAATTCAAAATCATTCTAACCCACGACCTTGTGATGGTTTAAGGTATGTATCGAAGTGGTCAGATCTTCTGATGGGTTCTTGTGAGGTTCTCTTTCTGCAAATACAACCATACCTTATCTCCCACTTGAAACTTGTGTGGTACCCAATGTTCATCGTGGCACTATTTGTACTTGGCATTGGATTTTTGAAAAATATCATGAGCTTCTTGTTGTATGTGCCACCAAACATGATACATATGCCATTAGGATATTTTGTTCACCAAGGATGGGTCATAAGGTCTTGACCATGGTCATATGGGAATCATTATGAGGTTTTCCACATTACATGGTTCGTAAGACACAAGACATGATCCAATGATAGAAACCAATGTATTACATACTAAAATATGATTTTATGGTTCACAGATGCATAGGGATTGAAACCACTACATAAGCCTTGCAAATGGATTTTTTACCAACAAGTATACCATGGATGCCATTAAGAGGTTTGGCACACTAGGGACTAGTATCAAGGTATTAACCCTAATCTAAGGAGAATAATTAGGGCCTAAAATATATTTTTAGGGATCATGGTCATTGATGTTTTTTTTAAGAAAAATTTCGCCAATTTGGTTAAATTTTTATTTTTTGAAGAAATTTAAGCTAAAATTTTCCATATTTTCACTACATATGGATGATTAATTAATAACAATTGTTCTTGGTGATCTACATTATATTGAGAATGAAATGAAGGAAGATATATAACAAGGAAATACCAAGAGATATTGCAAGAAACACAATAATACAGTTAAGCTTAGATTTTATTAATGATTATCTGGAATACAAAAGACTGTAAAATGCAAAGCACACAAGTTAGCTAGAATGGTGGTAGCTTATCTCTGAAGAGAGAGATGTGACGACTACACTCATTCACAAGAAGTTGATTACAAAGAGGCCGAAAAGGCCTTTTAACATAAAGCATCAATGAGAAAACCCTAACCCTAGAAGATGAACCACCAAAAGATTTGTGGCCCCCAATGTGGTTAGTTGATACGTCAACTTCCCAGGGGTACAATGTTTCCATACAATCTCCACTTGGGGCGCTCGGTACCCCGTTGGAAATGTCTAGCTGAGGAGTACACATTTTGCTTGGCCTAGAATATGTTTTCAACTATATGTTAGGTGTTGCCATTTCAAAAAAAAGTTGTTTAGGGCCTTAAAACGACCCCAAAATTTTGAGACCTAAAGAACCATAGAAAAACAACCAAGATTTGGAACCATTTTGAATTATTGGAACACATGGGTGGCCACTAGAGTCCACCTGGATCATTCCTCCCCCCTTATGAAGAAATGGTCTCAATTACGTCAAGTTCCTCCATCAGATGGGGAATTTTTTGTTGAATCTGACTCTTGTTGAGCCACTTTCTGTAGTGAAGAAGTTTCCCTTCTTTGACGACCTGGTAGAGTTGGATGTCGCGTTGGTAGGTGCCATCAATACCTTGTCCATGATCCGATAAATTGCCACCTGTTAAATGCAGTCAAGATTGCATTTTGGGGGGGCCAAGTGCTTGGTCATGTCTAAAGTGTCCAGGAGAGGTGGAAAATATGGTTGAAGCAGTTCCACATTAAATACCGTGTGCATGCCAAGGAAAGGGGGAATACTTAATTCAAAATCATTCTGACCCACAACTTTGGTGATGGTGTAAGGTTCGTATCAAAGTGGTCAAAGCTTCTGATGGGGTCCTGTGAGGTTCTCTTTCTGCAAATACAACTATACGTTATCTCCTACTTGAAACTTGTGTGGTACTCGATGTTCATCATGGCACTATTTGTACTTGGCGTTGGATTTTTGAAAAATATCATGAAATTTTTGTTGTATGTACTATATTCGCTCAAAAAAATTGGCTTCTCGATCAACCTTGGTCTGATCATGGGAGGAATCTACATGTGCAACTACAATGGGTAGAGCTACATCAATGGGGCCCAATGGATGGAACCCCAAGCACACCTAAAAAGGGTTGTGGCCAATAGATCTTTGGAGGGCTCTATTGTAGCTATGTTGAACATAAGAAAGGCTCTCATCCAATGTGCATGGATTTTTGAAATTGTACATCCTCGGGATATGGACAATCATCATGTCGACTATCTATGTTTGTCCATCAATCTATAGGTGGAAGACACTCGATTTGGTCATCTTGGTGTCCATCATCAACAATAGGATAGACCAAAAAGTACTCGGGAACCTACTGTCTCGATCTCAAATATTGTTCTATTGGATCCCAAAATGAACCAAAACACGTTCAAAGAAGATCTTAGTGGTGGCCTTGGTTGTGATTCTCTTCTTTCATGGTCCAAAAAATTCCATCTTAGAGAATCCATCAATGACCACAAAGACATAGTCATTCCCATGCTTGGTTGAAGGTAGAACGAACATGTAATCCATGGAGATGGAAACCCAAGGCCTATGTGGAGTAGGAAGAGGGGTGTATAGCGTCTATTTCTTGATGGTAGGTTTGGAAATGGTGCAGGAAGTGAAAGATCTAATGTACTTCTGGACATCTTGTCAAATCTTCGATCAATAAAAATGATTTTGTAGTACTTCCATTGTTTTTTCCACACCAAAGTGCCCTTCCACCTCACTGTAATGAGATTCCCAAATTATCTTGGCATGCTCGATTGAAGGAACAAAAAGATTGCTCAGATGGAATAATAGTCCATCTTGGAAACGGAATTCTAGAATTGGTTTTCCTGTGCTCAATGTCTGATAGGTAGCAACAAATTCAGAGTCACTATTGTATAATGTTTTCCATTCCGACGTCTCATGCCAATAGGAGTCAAGAACTATGGTTAGTGCCACAACCGAGAGTCAAATGAGGCATTTTATGGCATGGTTGGTGCTGCCCTTTTTGTACTTGATATTCAAGGGGAATTGTTGTAGGTACATGGACCACTTTCGATGGTTATCATTCTATAACTGTCCCTGTGTCTACATGAATTGGAGAGGGCTTGTGATCATTGTGGATGATCATTTCCTTCCCTGGAATGTAATGCTTCCACTGTCAATGTTGGAACAAATATAGAAATTTTGTCTTTCGATAGCTTAGGAGGAAAAAAATTATAGTGTTTAGCTACCAAAAGCGCAGACTTTCGGTAGCTTAAATCTCAAGTTTCATATGCCCTTAGTTGTCGAAAGTGTATATGTGTGAAAATGACCATTTTTCTGTCACGCACCCAACTACTAGTGGTACCACTTGTCATCTTCAGTCAAATAATGCCGGGATCCGCTCCAAAGAATGGGTTGTTTACTTCTGTTCAATCGTTGTGGTTGATTTAACATTTATTTTAATTGAATGATAACATTGATTACGACCCATCCTCGTGATCTGAAATGCCACAGCATCATAACAGGCACAAGCCAACTCACACAAAAAATCCAAGGAGAGAATCCACGGGTGCACCAAGGCCAAACATCTACGATATGACACCATTCGGCTGAGACCAAGCATTCAAGTGCCACGCATTAAGCCACATGGAGGAAGATCTCACAAGGAGGCATGAAAAAAATTCAATACATGGCAAGAAAATCTCTAGAAGGGTTTTACATAAATGCCATGTCACCATTTCGTATTTTTGGCCGTCGGGGTTTGGCTGACATAGAGATTTTGACCACTGCTCCGTTTCCCCGAAACCCGAAGGCCCGAAATCGGGGTTTCAGGGATTTCGGTGGCTTATGGCACTATGAAATCACGTTGTTAGCTGTTGAAATCCAGGACTTTCGGTAGCTAAGATACCCCTGTTTTCAACCTGTTAGCTACTGAAATCGCAGTTTTTTTTTTTTTCAGTGATAAACTGCCTTAGCAAAACTCAGTTTTCTCAGCCATGGAGAGGCCATTTTGCATGCTCAAATAGTCGATCGACATATAAATATCCTAATATTTCTATTGGTGTCTTTAGAATTTCATTTGGGTCTTGGAAAGACAGTCAAAAGTCCTCCGCAAGATGAGATTCGTTTTCAGAAATGTGGCGTTTTTTACTGTGTTGAGTCATCATTTTCAAATGATGATTCTGAGCAACTGGAGTGTCATTTTGAGAAAAGGTTGGAGGATTTTTTTCCTAACACATAAGAGATCAATAAAATATTTCAGTTTTCCTACAGGTGTCACAGATTGGGAGAATCTAAACCATCTCCGAGCCCTAATTTTCAGATCTCATATTTTTCTGTTTTGACACAGGTTTGTAAAATGCAGATCTGGGGAAAATGGAAATGGATCTCAGGGAACTGAGAGAGGTTTTTGCTCAGAGAAAATAGATGCACAAAATCATCTTTCATTTTATACACAACTGTCACTATTCGAGATATCCAAAACCATAACCACAACCCCAGTTTTCAACAATTTGGCCCATTTTCTATGGCAGAAAGTTCCAGAAATTGATGGTAACTGTTGTTATCTTTTGGGAGGAAATTCGACCTCCTAGGGAGGATTTCGAGCTCAATACCTGTATGAGGCATATTTTTAGTATTGGAAAATGGGGTGGAACAACCCAAGAGCCTTTTGGAGGTTGGGTTTGTAATGCATTCCTTTTCAACAAATATAGAATAGAATGCCAAGAGATTCTACACCTCGTCACTGTGTAATTTTGTTTTTCCTGTATTGTTTTCTCAGGTTTACATTCATTATTTCTTCCTTATTTTACATATTCAATTTGTAATGACTCTAATTTAGTAATACCTCTGCTATAGTCATTTATTAGGCAGCCTGTTAGGTTCAATTTTTCCTCTGTTTATGTTGTGAGCTAAACAAGACCTATAGCTTGACTGTTTCTGCCTAATTTACAAGTTATATATATGCATGTTTGTCTTTCGAAGTTATTTGTCATTCCTCCATTGAAATAAATATTAGAATTATCAGAATTAGATACCTAACTCTTTGTTTCAGTATCCTTCATCTTCTATCCTCTATCCATCCTCTTTATCAAATCAATTAGACAAACGAGGTCATGCCTCTTCGTTTATGATCTATAAATGAGTGAAGGGCCTATTTCAGACCTAGTTCTAGAAGCCTCCTATGATTGATCAATCAAAAAAAATTATTTCATTTAAAATGTGCTAAGGCTTGGCTCTATTACAACCTAGGACCAACTCTTGCGACAATATTTTCTGGCGCCATTGTCGGGGATGGAGGAACAATGCTATCTTCCCTGGGATACAACAAAAAGTTTAGATCTATTCCTTGATGGTGAACAAGGGATAGGAATTCAATTGGATGTGATCATTCACCTGGCGACTCCTTGGTTTGAAGACTCTACATGACTCACTGGCGACTCCACTGGTCTCAAAATGTCAAATTCGTTCATTGCTCGGATTGCTGCAAGGTTTTATCCTCTGGACTTTACAAATGTTTATGGTTTTCCAAACATTAAAATTTGGGAAGATGTCCTTCCTAAATTTGGAGCATATGTGGACGACAATCTTGCTCAACACTTGTTTGAATTCCGCAAGCTCATGGATAAATTAAATTTACATCATGAAGATGTCCTCATGAAGTTGTTTATGTTTTCATTGGAAAGAGATGCTAGGATTTGGTATAAATCTTTACCCCATTCCAGTATTCCTTCATTGAAAGATTTTCACACACTTTTTCATCAACATTGTAAGAGGATATATTCAACTGAAATCCTTTTTGAAGATTGTTGTAATATAGAATTCATAAGACAAAAAGAGCATACAAATCCTCTTGAAGAGGAGGAAGAAACAACAGAATTTCTTAAGTGGATGAAGATGACCAGCATGACGAAGAGTTGGCTGATAAAGAAACAGGATATGATATCTCCTGTGATCATATTCAAGAAGAAGATATTCAACATCATGGTCAACCTGCAGAAGAGAAAATAAGCAATAGTTGCTTGATCTAGAAATTACACAGACCACCTCCTCCTTTAACAGAAGAAGAGATAGATCTGCTCCTGAACAGTTATGTTACAACCCTTGCTTACACAAATTTGCAACATTCACACAGTCATGAACATGTGAGTGAAACTTCTTCTATTACTAAAAATGAAAATCTACGTTTAAATGATGACAACCATGGAACTTTACATGAAGTCAGTAAACCAATTTATGATGATGATTTCCTGCCAGAGGATCATCTTGTAGACACTATTTTGTTTCATGAAGAAGATAGGGCTGCCATGTTTAATAACCTTGAATAATGTTTGTTGTTCGAAGATGATTTAGACTATGATTTGGAGGAGTGTGGATCTGAGATAGATAGTTTCACAGTTGATATTCCAAGCTTTTGTCTGACTGATGACACCCCTGAGTTATCTGTTGAACTTGTTTACGATGAATATCCAGAAGAACAAGAAGAGTTGATATCTTTTTCATCACACACAAAAATTTACGACATTCCTTCTTTGTTTGATGAATGTGATGAAAGTGTTTATGAAGATGATGACTAACAAGAAACTTTGGTTCAACAAAAAAGCAATCAACAACATCATGAAAGAAATCAACCTATGTATGACAACTACACGAATATCTTTGGACAACAGATGAAGGAAATAATCAGGGGTTACTGAAACAATTGATCTCTCCTCCCTGATTAACAACTATTGAGCAACAAACCAGTAAGTTCCAATGTGACATTTTTGCACTAGTGGAAGAAAAAACCAGTAGTGGACAAAGTGCGCAAAAATCATTTCAGAAAACTTGCCCAACAGGAGGAAGTATGGATTAATTGTGAAAGTGGTATATCTCTTCCCTTCTATGATCCAATATCACTTTATATGGAGTCAAAATGGGGGACTGAATTTTTTATTTCCAACTTCTTGAAGTCTAAATTTCAAAACTATAAGTACCTGCTCCGAGGGCATGTTTTGAAATTTGGAGTTGCTCCTGTCATTTTTCTTCTCAAATATGGAAGCATAATTAAGTTTGTTAGTCGGATACTAGCTTGGTTGATTTGGAAGTTTTCCTATACTTGAAAAAAATAGTGATATCATTTAGAGTAGGTGATGTATATAAATAAGCTTGACCTAGAGAATTAGAGTACAACAATGGTTTTCAGTATGTTTCCAGTTTAGTTTGGGATCAAGTATGTTTTGTTTTAAGGCATTACGACTCCATATCCCAATGAATGCATAAGCGGTTTTTTGTTTCGGAAAGGCGCAAGTTAAATGACAGAGTTCAAATTTTGATAAGGTTGATTTCAAGTCGCCCAATGGATGAAGGCACTTGGTCTACTGTTCTTGGCACTTTGAAAGAAAGCACCATCCCTAGATGGAGCCTATGTTGGAACAAATATTGAAAATTTGGCTTTCGGTAGCTTCGGAGGAAAACATTTATAATGTTTAGTTACCGAAAGTGCAGACTTTAGGTAGCTTAAATCTCAGGTTTCATATGCCCTTAGTTATCGAAAGTTTAGATGTGTGAAAAGGGCCATCTATCTGTCATGCGGCCAACTGCTAGTGGTACCACTTGTCATCTTCAGTCAAATAATGTCGAGATCCGCTCCAAAGAATGGGTTGTTTACTTTTGTTTAATCGATGTGGTTGATTTAACGTTTCTTTTAATTGAATGATAACATTGATTAAGACCCATCCTCATGATCTGAAATGCCACAGTAGCATAACAGTCACAAGCCAACTCATGCAAAAAATCCAAGGAGAGAATCCACGGGTGCACTGGGGCCAAACATCTACGATATGACACCATTCGGCCGAGACCAAGCATTCAAGTGCCACAAATTAAGCCACATGGAGGAATATCTCACGAGGAGGCACAAAAAAAATGCAATACATGGCAAGAAAATCGCTAGAAGGGTTTTGCATAAATGCCATGTCACCATTTCAGAGTTTCGGCCGTCGGGGTTTGGCCGACGTAGAGATTTTGACCACTGCTCTGTTTCCCTGAAACCCGAAGGCCCAAAATCGGGGTTTCAGGAATTTTGGTGGCTTATGGAGCTCTAAAATCTCATTGTTAGCTGCCAAAATCCAGGACTTTCGGTAGCTAAGATACCCCTATTTTCGGCCTGTTAGCTACCGAAATCGCAGGTTTTTTATTTTTAGTGATAAATTGCCTTAGGAAAACTCAGTTTTCTCAGCCGTGGAAAGGTTGTTTTGTGCACTCAAATAGTCGATAGACATATAAAGATCCTAATATTTCTAGTGGTGTCTTCATAATTTCATTTGGGGCTTGTTAAGGAAGTCAAAACTCCGCCGCAAGATGAGGTTCGTTTTCATAAATGTGGCGTTTTTTACTGTGTTGAGTCATCATTTTAAAATGATGATTCTGAGCGACTGGAGTATCATTTTCAGAAATGGTTCATGGGTTTTTTTCCTAACACATCAGAGATCCATATCCTATTTCATTTTTTCCACAGGTGTCACATATTGGGAGAATCGAATCCATCTCCGAGCCTTAATTTTCGTATCTCATATTTTCCTGTTTTGACACATGTTTGTAAAATGAATATCTGGGGCAAATGGAAATCCATCTCAGGGAACTGAGAGAGGTTTTTTCTCAGAAAAAAAATATGCACAAAATACTCTTTCATTTTATATACAATTGTCACTATTCGAGTGATACATAACCATAACTGCAGCCCCAGTTTTCAGAAGTTTGGCCCATTTTCTATGGCAGAAAGTTTCAGAAATTGATGGTAACTATTGTTATCTTTTGGTAGGAAATTTGACCTCCTAGGGAGGATTTAGACCTCAATAAATATATGAGGCATCTTTGTAGAATTGGAAAATGGGGGGGAACAACCCAAGAGCCTTTTGGAGGTTGGGTTTGTAATGCATTCCTTTTCAGCAAATATAGAATAGAATGCCAAGAGATTCTACACCTTGTCACTGTGTAATTTTGTTTTTCCTGTATTGTTTTCTCAGGTTTACATTCATTATTTCTTCCTTATTTTACATATTCAACTTGTWATCACTCTAAKTCAGTAATACCTCTRTTATAGTCATTTATCGGGTAGCCTGTTAGGTTCAKTTTTTCCCCTGTTTATGTTGTGAGCTAAACAAGACCTGTAGCTTGACTGTTTCTACCTAATTTACAAGTTATATATATGCATGTTTGTCTTTTGAAGTTATTTGTCATTCCTCCATTGAAATAAATATTAGACTTATCAAAATTAGATACCTAACTCTTCGTTTCAGTCTCCTTCATCTCCTATCCTCTATCCATCCTCTTTATTAAATCAATTAGACAAACGAGGTCATGCCTCTTTGTTTCTAATCTATAAATGAGTGAGGGCATGTTTCAGACCTAGTTCTAGAAGCCTTCTATGACTGATCAATCAAAAAAATTTATTTCTTTTAAAATGTGTTAAGGCTTGGCTCTATTACAATCTAGGACCAACTCTTGCGACAATAGTCAACATGCCTGCACAATGGATTACATATCTTTCTCGTAGGTGGGGTATTTGTGAATAACATTAGATAGTGTTTAATTATGATAGGCCACTGAATTCCCATGTTGAGTGATGACCACACCGATAGCATAATCTAAAGCATTTGTCTCAGTCTCAAATGATTGTTGCAGATATGGAAGAATAAGGATAGGTACTAAGCAGAGGAAGAATTTAAAATCCTTGAATGCTTTATGTTGGAACATCGCACAAACAAAGTTGGCATTCACACCACCCTTGGTCACCTTGATTAGGGCCCAAGCGATATCAGAGAACCCCAACAAAAAACTTAGGTAGAATTTGTCGAGGCCCAAGAAGTTGCAGAGCTCAGTCAATGTCTTCAGGGCAGACCAATCACGAATGACATGGATATTGATTGTATTAACATGCACACCCTACTCATCCACAATGTATCCCAAATATTAGATTTTCTCTGCATGATCTAGGTGTATATCGATGGCCACCCACGTATTCCAATTGGATCACATACAAATTTCATCTTGGCAGTTTCATTTTTCATCTTGCCAGTTGTTTTC
>JASDQU010244909.1:70238-88811 GCA_032191745.1 Picea mariana
TTTCCATTTGACCCTACAAAATACTCTCACATTCACATATAAAACTGATGGGTACTGGGCTTGCCTTCCATGCAATCTGAAGGTGATTCCTAGTTCTAACATTCTTGGCACCATTGTTGGGGAATGATTTGAAGAATTTTCCCTGGGATTAAATGACATAGTATGATAGTTCTAAAGGTGCATTAGAACTCAGTATCTTGAAGATTGTAGCCTGCACCTGGTGACTCCATTGTTTCAGCTCTAGCACCTAAAGGAAGACATATGAGATTAAGTCCACAACTACCTTTGGTTCCATTTGAGGCTGACCCAGAGAAAATAATCAAGAAGGGAAAGGATTATCTGAGAGGTTTTTCTACTGCTGCTACAAGTGCTTCTGGTCAGTTGCCTAATTCCACTCTTGATACTCCAGTTGTTTTATCAAGTAAGATTTCTTTACATTATGTTTAATACTCTTCCTTTGAAACATAATTGAAAGAAGAAAACATTGACATATTCTCTTCCCCTGATATTGAGAAGTGTTTCGGTCTTGATAGTTTTGAAGATTTCCCTACTTTAGGTTTTTCTACACCTCTTTTTGTTAAAACTTTTGTTGCCAAAGAAGTAGGAACTTCATCTTCTTTTTAGACCTTACCATCTTCTTCCAAGACTCAACCTTCTACTATGAAAACTGAAACCCCCCCTTCATCCTTTCCTTCTTCACCTAATCTGCATCTGCACACAGTCAAGTCTCCTTCTCCTTCATGTTCACCAAGAATCCAAAATCAAATGGCAGTTGTTAACCCCCCTACAAATAGGATGGATGCCATAGTGGCTGCAAGATACGCTCCTCTAGTCCTATCCCAGCCAGATAATTCTCTCCCTCCTAGAGATTATTTGAAATGCATGCCCAATTTTACTGGAGAAGAAGATATAATAGCTAAGGAACATCTTGTTGCTTTCTATAGCTATGCAGATAATCAAAATATTGAAAATGAGGATGTGTGGATGAGGGTTTGCGTCCAAAGCCTTTTTGGTGAGGCTAGGAAGTGGTTTAGGGGTTTGGCCCCTGGATCCATTATTGGTATTGAATCCTTGTATGAAGCCTTCTTAAGGCATTGGGGGGACAAAAAGGATTTTTTGTACTACATCACCGAATTCGGATCCCTAAAAAGAAAAGAAGGAGAGTCTGTCTCTGACTTTTCTAAAATATTTAACAGAATGTACAAAAATATCCCTAATGAGATAAACCCCACTAAAACTTCTGCAAAAATCACTTATGCCAGTGCATTTGACCCCGATTTCTGCCTCCTCTTGAGAGAAAGAAGATCACCTTCCTTAGTTTGTATGCAAGATGTTGCCTTGGAGGTAGAATCCAATATAGTGGAATCATATAAGATTAGGGGGAAATATGATAGGGATAGGAGGAAAAACATAACTGAACCCTCAACTTCTAATTCTTCTGTTGTCCATTCTCAAGTAGATGAGCTGGCCAAATTAGTAAAATCTCTTTCCACCGAGATTGAGAAGTTAAAATCAGAAGGGAGACAGACATATAGAAATGATCAAAACACTGAAAATAGGGGTAACTTCAGGAGACCAAATAGTGCTCCCCAAATCCTTCCCAGGGATCCCAGAAACAGAGAAAGAGATGATCAGAGGGTACAAGCTCCTTTCCAAAACAATTTGGTTGTTGATGAAGAAGAAGAGGAGGTAGAAGCTGATCCTGAAATTCACTGCTTAGGTGACACATCCCCATTCCCACACTTGACTCAATCCTCTTATGAGAAATCCTTGATGGATATTAAAATTAATGAGTTAAGTAAGGGAGAGAAAACAAAAGAAAACACTAATAGATATAATCCGAGATCTAAAAAGAGTGAAGAAAAAACTGATGCCCCTAATCAGCCTGCCCAAAAAGAAGATTCTGCCAAGGTTGTGCTAGTAAGTAGCAAGGACAAAGACTCTCAAAGCCCTCAAGTTTTGATCAGAAATCCTTTTCTTGAAACCAAAGAGATATTGAAACCTTATTCTTCTTTCAGTTTTGAGAATGAGGTCCAGAAAATAAAGATCCCTGTACCCTTTTTGGAATTGATAAAAAATGAATAATTAAAAAAATACCTATCCAAAATGCTACAACCTGAATCATCTCCAAATGACATTGATTCAGTAAATATGCAAGATGAAAAGCCAACACTAATTTTGGGTCCATTGATAGAAGATAGAGATGGTTCATCCCCCCCTTTCTATACATCATTGAATATTCATGATAAGGTGCTACATAATTGTTGGATGGATTCAGGGGCATCCCACAATCTCATGCCAAAATCTTTTATGGATGAACTTGGGTTGGAGATCACAAAGACTTATCATGACTTATATTCTTTTGATTCCAGAAAAGTGAAGTGTCTCGTAGTCATTAAGGATATGGTGGTGACTCTATTTCAGTTGCCCATGAAAAGTATACTTATGGATATCGTAGTTGCTAATGTTACCCCCAATTTTGTCATGCTTTTGTCAAGATCTTGGATAAAACGACTTGGGGGAACTTTGCAGATGGATCTCTCTTATGATACTATTCCTGTTTTTTGGGGAGAGCATAGAAGACTTTACAGGGAAGCTCAATTGGCTTACATCATTAGTGATGAAGAAAACCCCACAAATCACCCTGTTTTTTCCTTTGATACAGATCTGGGATCTAGCATTTTGTAGCTCACTGACACTCCTGAAGCCCCTTTAGAAATCAGAAAACAGTCCATCAAATTTTTTGAGGAGCATCATCTAACCACTTATGTCTGGAAGAATTTTTTTATCGAGCCTATTCTAAGGAAGGTGATGGTTTTGGGGTGGGCTTTGTCTCACCAACTCAAGAAACTATGTCTTTTTCATATAAACTAGAATTTGAGACTACTAATAATGTGGCAGAGTATGAAGCCCTTGTCTTGGGATTAAGGGTTGCTAAAGATATGGGGATAGAAGAGCTTTCAGTATTTGAGGATGCTGAATTAATAGTTCATCAGATTAAAAATCTTTATCAAAGAAAGCACCCTAGACTTAGATCTTACAAAAATGAAGTGTGGGATTTGGTGGACAGTTTTTTCTATGATTTTAACATATCATTCATTCCTAGAGAAGAGAATACCATGGATGATTCTTTGGTTGTATCAGAAAGCAACTTCAGAATTCCTATACCACCAAAAATCAAGTATGATGTAAAAGTCAAATACAAGCCTTCTATACCAGACAATGTAAAATATTGGAAGGTGTTCGAAGATGATTTAGAACTTAAAAATTTTCTTGAGACTGTTGATGAATTTTTTGCATTACACATTGTTCAGGATCATGACTCATAAATCACTCCTCATGTTGATGTTTTCCTCAATAAAATTGCTAATCATCATATAGTGCAGCTGCCTAGCAATCATATTCCAAAAGGACTAGTTCCTTTGGAAATATTATTTGATGACAATGATGTGGCATTGAAAGGGAAGGTATCCACTGATGATGCTGATATAACTGAGTGCAATTTGGGCACCGAAAAGGATCCAAAATATGTCAAATTGTCAAGCATCCTATCAGAAGAGCAGAGGGAAGAATATACTAAGTTGTTGAAGGATTTTGTTAATGTATTTGCTTGGACTTATGAAGATCTTAGAACTTATGACACAAGCATTATAGAGCATAAGATTCCTTTGAAAGAAGACACCAAACCCTTCAAGCAAAAGTTGAGGCAAATCAACCCTATGTTATTGCCTGTCATGGAGAAAGAGGTAAAAAAGATTTTAGATGAAAAAATTATTATTCCTTTGAGGTATTCTGAATGGGTGGCCAACTTGGTCCCAGTAAGGAAAAAGAATGAAGAAATCAGACTTTGCATTGATTTTTGAAATCTAAATAGAAGCTCAAAAAAAGGACAATTACCCTTTACCCAAGATGGAGAACATATTATAGAAGATGATAGGAGTAGCCAGGATGTCTATGGTTGATGGATTTTCTGGATACAATCAGGTCTCTATTTTTCCAGAAGACAGGGAGAAGACGACCTTTACCACTCCTTGGGGTACATTTATGTACGCCAAGGTTCCCTTTGGTTTGATGAACGCAGGGGAAATTTTTTAGCGAGCCATGGACATGGCATTTATTGGGGAGAAGGATAAGTTTGTTTTTATCTATTTAGATGACATAACATTGTACTCTCAGTCTGATAAAGAACACTGTGATCACTTAAGAAAAGTTTTCTTGAAATGCAGAAAATTTGGCCTCTCCTTGAATCCAAAACAATCATTGTTTGCCATGAAGGAAGGAAAATTGTTGGGACATATTGTGTCAGCCGAAAGGGTAAGGATTGATTCCAGTAGGGTTGAAGCTATACAAACATTATCACTCCCGAGATCCAAAAAGGAGGTCCAATCTTTTCTCGGAAAAATCGATTTTTTGTGAAGATTTGTGTCAAATTTTGCTAAGTTGGTTAAGTATATCACGACCATGTTGAGGAAGGATAGTGAAATCAAATGGACTGCTGAGTCCCATTATTCTTTTTATCAAATAAAGAAATCCTTGACTGAAGCCCCAATTCTTGTCAGCCCAGATTACTCCAAGGGATTTCTTATTTTTTCTCTTTCTTCTTTTGATACAGTAACAACAGTCCTATTGCAAAATAACATTGGAGGATTAGAGTAGCCCATTGCCTTTTTCAGCAGGGCATTGAGAGATGTTGAGTTAAAATACAACATCATGGATAAGCAAGCCTATGCATTGGTTAAAGCTCTTAAGTCTTTCAGATTTTATGTCCTGCATTCAAGAGTTATTGCCTATGTCCCATCGGCTGTTGTAAAATAAATTCTTATTCAACTTGAGATAGACAAAAAAAGGAGCAAGTGGATTGCTAAATTACTTGAATTTGATCTGGAGATTAAAACTACCAAATTGGTTAAAGGCCAGGGTTTATCCAAGCTCTTGGCTGAATCAAATTGCTCAACACTAGGGGTGAATTTCATCCACTCATGTTCAGAAAATTAGCAGGCTGAAATAACTGATGGAAGTTCTCAAATCATCTCTGCACTGGCAAATTGCAGTTGGTACAAGGACATTATATTTTTTTTGCAAAATTTACAGCCTCCAAGTGGTATGGAAAGGAACAAGGTGAGGGCCTTAAAACTCAAATCAATTAAATATTTCCTTGTTGATCAAGTTTTGTATTGGAAGGATCCATTAGGAGTGCTTTTGAGATGCCTAGACCCCCAAGAAGACCAAAAGATTGTCTGATTTTCATGACAGTTTATGTGGGGGGCATCATTATTGGAGAACCATGTCATACAAGATCCTCAGGGCTGCTTACTTCTAGCCCAGTTTGTTCACTGATGTTTGTGCTAAGATCAGAGCCTGTGCTAAGTGTCAGAAGTTCTCCGGAAAGCAGCAGCTTAAGTCTTTGCCATTAAAGCCTGCAGCAGACTGAGGACCCTTCCAGGAGTGGGGCCTAGATTTTATCGAGGAAATCCATCCCGCTTATGTTGGAGTTACTTTACACACACCTAGGATTTATTTTTCCTAAGGTTATTCCTTGTTTATTAGTCATTATCCAGTCTCCTNCCTGGAGAATATTCTCTTTCAGTTGACACTTCAGTTTGACTAGTTGAGTTGAGTTTATATGTTGCATTGGTTTTGTCACCATGCAACATTGGGATCATCACAAACTCACTACTCTTTGTTCAGTCAGTTAATTGAAGACTAGTTGACTAGTTAACTCAGCTAGGTGGCAATTCAATCATGTAACTGCCTAAGAGACTAGACTAGGTGGTAGTTTACTTTTATAACTATTGGTGTGTGTCCAGATCAATCTAGACCACCACTATGGCTCATTAGTTACTCATTTATCCTATATATATTGTAAATTATTCACTCTTTGAGTGTGTAATATGGTTAATGAGAATTCTTCCATTATTTCTCTCTTGTTTCTTCTTTCTCAATTTCTCTCTGCAAATGTGTGTAGTATTTTCTAGCCAGATCTATTCTATGCAGGTTCAACAAATTTACAGCTTCCAGTGGTCAACATAGGTGGATCTTGACTTCTAGAGATTACTTTACTAAATGGATTGAAGCTACTCCCACAAGGAATACTTCCCACAAAGTGATCATTGGTTTCCTTGAAGACATCATGGCAAGGTTTGGGTGTCCTGACAGAATCATCATTGATAATGTTGCATCTTTCAAGGCTGAACCATTGGTTCAGTTCTGTGAATAGTTTGGGATCACTTTGATTCATTCTACCCCTTACTAACCTCATGGAAACGGGCTTGCAGAATCCTCAAACAAAAGCATCATAAAGATCATTAAAAAGTTGTTAGAGGATAACAAAAAGGCATGGGATTCAAAACTCAAATTTTCTCTATGGGTTGATAGAGTGATGGTAAAAAGGGCCCTGGGACTTTCCCCTTTCCAGCTGGTGTATGGAGTTGAGGCAATTTTTCTAAATGACCTTGTAGGCATGCCTCATTATCCTTGCTTACCTGTCCAATCATTTTTTGAGTTGTAGCGCTTCCCACTCATTAGGCAGTTTCATAGTGCTTTTCATGTTCATCATACTTCCACCATGAGTCATGATTTCCATGATTGATTTCAGGTTTCTTGTTTTCAGTTCCAGGAGTTAGTTAAACATTCCTTCAAGATCTCTCATTTACAAGCCTTGGTAACGGTTTATTATTTTGAAAAAACTCAATAGTGATGCGCTGCGCAAATTCACAAGTTCTGATCAGGCGACAACAATGCAACCAAATTTGATGCTGAAGCAGATTCAAGGGCTGAAGCTTTCGCAATTTCATCCTGAAATTTCGTTGAAGATTCCAACAGGTGTCTAATCCACATGTATCCCGTGTTGCCTCCTCTGCATATTAATTTTCACAAGAAATTCTGTGCTCAGGTTTTGGTTTGTCGAGCTTGCATAGTTGGAAGGGACTTGTCTTTGCATGATAGCCTTGTCTTCCCTCTTTTTCAGACTTGTAAACTCCATTTCCTGTATCTAAGTCTGATTACTGTTGCCTGCCATAGCCATTGAAATCGCAAGCTCTTAAATAGCCTATCCTCTGTGTATGTGTCGCGCTACCCAGAGGCTCTGCTTAAAACCTCTCTTCCTCCCCTACTTCCTTTCATCTTGGAGTTTAGCATTTTTTACTCAATCGCAAAGGGCCAATTTTAGATTACCCCTTCACTGTCTGCACTCTCAAATACCTGTACAATTCTAAGGGTGTAGTTCCCACAATCAAGCTTGTCTTACTAGCACTAGTCTATTTTAAAGGTCAGCCTTGTATATTTGAATCCCGATTCAAAGCCTTCTTGGTTATTACTATCCCATAGTCATTTCAAAAAGCCCTCATTCTAGGCCATTGAGACTCCTCAATCGAGGAGGACACACAAAGGTGGCAATGTGGTTAGGACAGAACCGGTGGACATGCATCTTTTTGATACAGATCCCATGGAAAGAGAGGTCTTTCAAAGAGTAGGGTGGCTCTCTTTCTGCCAGAACATGCAGAGAGGCCATCCAGAGGTAGCAAGACAGTTTTCATTACATTTTGATGGCAGGCAAACCAAGGTTGGGGATTTGGAATTTGAGGTAACTGAAGCCTCTATCTCAGCTGCAAAAGGGATCCCCATTACAGGTGAAAAGTGGTTCAAATCCATGGCTTTGAGTTCATCCTATGCTAAAGATCTTTTTAAACCTGAATATAAAGCCAATGATTTGTCTAAAAGCATGCCAAGGAGTCAATTGATTGAATAGTTTGACAAAATATTGAAGATCATATAGAGATATTTTACATGTGAAGGGAGATTTAACACATTGTACCAATACCATGTAAGGTTGTTGATACATTTTACTGGTAAGGTTGAGATGAATATCCCCTATTACTCGTTAAGAAGTATAGGTAAGATGTCATACATGATAGAAGACAAATCTAAAGACGTGGATTCTAGCCTCTTCCATTCTGGATTGATCAGAATGCTAGTCTCTGAGGAATTGGGTAAGAAAGAGATTTCATGGGAGAATTTTGTTGTTACTTCTCATTTCAAGTTGGATCTAGCATCAAATCCTCAATCACAAAAGGTAAGTCCTTTGTCACCCACCAGTGCTACTAAAGCAGGGACCAATAGGAAGAGAAAGAGAAGAGCCTTTGTTCAAGTTTCAGAGGTCAGCAAGCAGGTCACATGAGCTGAGGAGGAAGTTTTTCCTTCTCCATGAAGAGATTTTTCACCACCTCCTCCACCAGGGTTAGAAGAGGTGCCTTCTTCTACCAAAGCAACATCCAAGAAAGGGAAGAAGCTACTCTTTCCCTCTTCTCCTCCAACAGTCAAAATCAAGGGTAAAATACCTTTCAAAAGGTCATCAATTCCTAAGTGATCAGGGGATCAAAATTTGCTCAATTTTCAAAGTGCTCGGATGGAGACGAAAACAGTGCCATTGCGTCCGTCTCGTTTTCCTGATTCCGGCGGTATATTTATTTTCGCGAATGGAGTCCGTATGGAGGAGATATCGCGATTTGACTGCCAAGTCAAACAGGTAAAAATTTGGACGCTGACTGTACCTGTCCGTACAGTCCGTACGGCCACATGGAAGGCCGTACCATATTGCTGACGTGGCAGCTTGATGACATGGCTCATATCGGTTGGTTGATTGTTGCCCAATGGGGTGTTGACACGTGTTGTATTGGGAACGAATGAGAAGAGGACACGTGGCCCAATGCTTGGGCGCCACGTGTCCCTCCTTTGTTTGGTTTATATTGCTTTGTAAAAATATTGGAGTCCGTGAGTTTGAACCCGGGACCTCCAACAACACAAAGATTTTGCAACACTCCAATAGCCATTTGGACGCCCGATGGTATTTGATTATTATACCAATTAAAATATATTTATGTTTGTTTGTATGTGGTATGGGAAAAGGGCGCGGGCCGGGGCTTAAGCCCCGACCCTTGGTTTTATTAACACGCATATGACCCATATTGTATTGACCCGACTGTTGGGTGCGGCACTCATATTTTATATTATATTGCAAACAAACATTGCAATATATATATTTGTAATGTATTTTTATTGTGTTGCGTGGGGTTTGAACCTCCGACCCACGTTTTTACATTGGCACGCGTTTTTTAAACGGAAGTTTGAACGGTTGGACAGTTAAACTCCTTTTTGCGCCCAGCCTTTGGTCTTATGGCCATGTGGCTCAGTGTCGAGATGGTTAGGGGCTGGAGGCGCCCTAACCGTTCTACGGTTTGTACAGGTGCGCGGTTGCGTACGAGACTGGGTTCTTTACGCTTAAATGAGCGTGTGTGCCAGGTTTGGAGAACAAGGGTGCAGATTGTAGAACCAGAGACAACAAAGAAGGGGGGGAGACTTCAAGGAGGCTATCTTCTTCATTTTTCGACCGTTTCAGGTGCCGTCAAAGCCTAGACAGGGGTTTTGGCACGCTGCAGAGCCATTGGAGAAGTCATTTTGTTGATTTGAGCACTGTAAGACTTGTTTATAAGCACTTTGATAAATTTAATATAAAAGATCCATTTGGAGGTTGGACCAGGAGATGTAGCCCGGAGTGGGGTGAACTCCTTTATCAAGTTGTTGTGTTTATGTCTGATGTTCAATGATTTTTGATGCTGTATATGTTTATTTATACATAAGTAATCCTTTCTTATGTGTTGCAAATTGATCCGGTTGCTTTAAACACATAACATTTCACTTGCAATTTAATTTAATCAAGTTTATCAAGTCTTCGTCATATTTTTAGATCACTAAGGAGGCTTTCAAACAACAGTCTTTACCAGAAACCCCTATTCAAAAGAAGAAGGGAAAAAGCATTGAAAATCTTGTGGAAGAGAAACCAGAAACCCCTATTCAGAAGAAGAAGGAAAAAGGCATTGAAAAGCCTGTGGAAGAGAAACAAGAATCCCCTATACAGAAAGGGAAAGGTAAAGGTACTAAAAGACCTTTGGAGAGAAAATATGAAACTTCTGTGAAATATTTTGAGAAGCCTGTGGAAAGAAAAGAAGAAACCCTTGTGCAGAGGAAGAAAGCTAAAATCAAAGCCACCAAGAAACCTGATGAGGTAGGAAAGACACTTCCCATGCAGGTGGAAGAGGAGACTGAGAAAAAACCTCTTCAGACTGTGCATAACACTGCTCCTCCTGATAGTCAGACCTTCAAGAGACTTATCAGGCAACTTAAAGATGAAAGAAAAGAGGTGGCTCAATTGAAAAAGGAATCCATGTCTGACAGAGCCAAGATGACATAGCTCATGGATGGATACAGTGACACCCTTGACTTGGCAAGGTTTGTAGCTAGAAGGGCCCAACCCCTTCATA
Source organism: Picea mariana (assembly GCA_032191745.1). Classification (NCBI taxonomy): domain Eukaryota; kingdom Viridiplantae; phylum Streptophyta; class Pinopsida; order Pinales; family Pinaceae; genus Picea; species Picea mariana. The sequence goes on from JASDQU010244909.1 coordinate 80,555, forward strand.
GACAGCTAAAGAATCTTTATAGGCATAACATAGGATTTCAGTCTCAGAACACGATGCTAAAGACGGAGCTGAAGCACTTTCAAGATGAGGTAGCCAAAATAAATTTACAGGTATTGGTTGAAGCTACCATTGAGAATGACAAACCAACAGTTAAGGAGAGCACAAAATCACTGAAAAATCTTGTCACTGCTAAGAAGAAGAAGTCGGTTGTGTCAATTGAAGATCCTCTTTCTACCAGAAAGAGTGTGAGGTTAAGTGTCAAGATGAAAAAATAGCTAGTAAAAGGTAAGCCCCATTTTTTAGGATGGTTCCTTTCTGGGAGGGTTAAATAATATTCAAATATTTCCTCTACCATCTATATAGGCTTCTAAGCATTTAACTATCAGAGTTTCAGGTTTTGCTAAGTGATAATGCCCTCAGTGGTAAAATGCACTACCTTCTGTACTACCAAGACACCTAAATAAAATGGGTTTGCTATCATGAAAGGCCATCAATTTCTCTGCACACGTTAAAGATTGAAGTCGCTTCATTTTTGACGTTGCTACCCAAACCTGCACATAGACGCAACATACGTGGCGCTACCTAATATTTGGCAGAGAACAGAGTTGGCATACAGGCGCAAAACAGTGGCAGTACATAATATTTCACAGAGAACAAAGTCTGCACACATACGCAACACAATGACACTACCTAATATTTCACAGAGAGCAGAGTTTGCACACATACACAGCACAGTAGCACAACCTAAATGCACTACCTCCTTTACTTGTCCAGCAGTGAAATACACTACTCAAGATGCTACCTAAAGAAGCTACCAGTAGACACCAGGGATCTAGGAAGGTCAGGCCAACAACGTTTTGGATGGATGATGATGGGGAAAATTGCAGAAGCAACAATTGGAATTATGAGGACAACTACATGTTCCTAAAAGACACATGGCAAAGCAAGAGGTTGCACAACAAGAGAGAATTAAATCAATTTGAAGCATGTTTGGATTAGTCACCAACATTTTCATGTTTTATAGCATAGGTGGTTAGATAAGTTATTAGATCAAATAAATGTTTAGAGATTTTCAAGGGAAGGAGGCTAGCTCGTACCTCCAATTGTTGCCTCCCTTTTGTTATAAATAGATAGATCAATTTCTTTAGTGGGTTCAAATGGTTGAGCAAGGCTCCCTTAGACTATAATATTTTGATGAAGTGACTATGATCTAGCTATGTATTGGACTTAAGAATTTTTTACTAAAAGAAATCAGCTTCTCTTTCAGCTTTTGTTTCTGACGCTAAATGTTCATGCTTTGAATGATTCACATAAATGTTTGTGTGGTGATGTTATGGTGGATGTTTGATCATTATATTATCATGATATTTATTTATCTTTCATGGTTTCCGAGTTCAAGAAGATCTTGTGTTAAGAAACTTTGTTCCTTATGCTTTTGTAGACCTGATGTTTACAATAGCCCCTACATCCCTCTCTCTCAAGTCTTCCCTCCACTCATATTTACTCCCAATTACTGATTGAAGTTAGCCAATATCTTGATTTCTGGTGCATGCTGTTATCTCCCAAAATGAATCAATCAATTTGTTCCATTTTGTAGGTGATAGCGTGGTCAATAATAGGATTCTATATAAATTTTTAGATTCTAGAAGTGTCAAAACATAGGATTTAAAAATTGTACCCTAGAAATAAATTGATCCTCAAAAGGCTATTTTTTAAATTTTGTGAAAAATCTTTTCACCAGCTAACATATGTTGCTAAGTTGATGATTAGCTGGTGAAAGCCTCAGTTTTCAATGGTTAAGGTGTACTCCCCGCAGACAAGTAAGCTGGTGAAAGCGCTAAACACGGTTTTTGCTTCAATGACTCCAAAATAAAAAAGGGACACGCTCAACACACGTCACACAATCATTATGGAGTGCTAGTTGAAACAAACGATGACGATGATACTGTTTGTGCACGTTTTAATAAGACATTATGGCGGATCGTGCTTCTGATTTCATGCGACAACAATGAGAGGATTGGAGATGACGAATTCACATTCATCATCAGAAACAGAGGAGAAAGTACCTGCCACCCTGCGACATCAAATCAATATATTTCGTTTTGCATTCATGGTGTTCATAGGTAATATAATACGGCTTCATGTTCAAATTGGTAACACAAAAAGTTTTCACCAGCGCCAACCTTGTCTGTATCAAGATAATTACCGTGTCAACTGTGTGCAAATCAATCAATTTTCAAATCACAGATGGCGAGGAAGAAAAGTGGGTTGCAGCTGAGGAAAGAATTAGATAACCTCTCATTTTTGCAGTCACATCCAGATGTGCAGAAGCCTTTCTCAGATGCAGGATGCATGACTTATGTGGAAAAATTACAGCAAGGTTATCACCAGGCGACATCAGAAGTTTTTTCCAGGTCATATGATGGAAAGAAAGCCAGCGTGGGCTCTCTAGAGATGATAATCGATGAAGCTGCCATTGCTACAGTAACTAGCTTACCCAGAACAAGCCAAAGCTGGTTTAAAATGACAGTGACTAAGAACTTATATTTCAGGGTTTATCTCAAGCCAGAATTCAGAAGCATAACCTAGAAGAAAAGCTTACTTTAATCTCACCTGGAAGAGGAATGGCAAGATATGTTCAAAGGTATTCAACTTTACTTAACTTCAGAAGGCAGGTATGACAAGTTAATGTTATACCATTTCAAACTTTTAGATCATTTCACAGGGAAGACCCTTCTGAATTTGCCTTTCTTCCTTCACAAAAGCCTAACCAAAGTGTGTAAGAAGATCAGAACTGAACCTCTAAGCATAAAAAATGCCTTGTGTCATTATGGCCTGATCAAATTGATAATTTTAGAGGAATTGGGACAAAGAGAAAGAACTTGGCAGCAATTTCTTTTCTGGGAAGGTTTTGAGACCCAAAATCAACCTATAAATGAGCAAAAGAAAGCAGGGAAAAAGCAGTCAACTTCTCAGAGCAACTCAAGGAGGAGGAGAGCTCTCCCAAGACCAGTTGAGGACGGGGTTTCTAGCATAAAGCCTAAGAGAGCAAAGAAGAAACTGGATTTTGAAATAAACTCAGAGAAATCTACAGTGAAGAAGACAAATGTTCTCAATTTTCCATACACAGATTCAGATACAAAGCCAGAAAGGGAAGATGAAATCCCGGCCATTAAAAGTCCAGATCACCCCATGGAAATTTCAAAGGACTATGAAGCTTTTACTCCTGTAGATGAAGGTGAAACCTCAAAGAGTAAGAAATCAAAAAAATCACAAAAGATTAAAGAGCTGAAAGAGATAATAGCACAACAGGAGGTTCTGGAAAGAGTGATTAAGGCAAGATACAAATCCTTATCAGAAATTTTTTCAAAGACAAATGCATCTCTTGAGAAGCTAGCTCATGAAGTTGTTAAAGACAAAAAAATGAAGAATAAAATCACCAAAGATTATAACAGCTTATGGTGGTTAGCAAAACGCCTCAAGAGGAAAATCAATAAATTGAAGAAAAAGATGAATACACATCCTGATTTACAGGTACTAGCCCAGGTTGCTGTGAATTTGCAGGGAGAGAAATCTAAAGAACACTGAGTTTTTGATGAAACAACAATTTTGAATATGGAGGGTTTCCTTTTTGACCAAGATATAAATTTCACCCGCGAAGAAGGCGGAATTATAACCAGTTAGCTGGTGAAAAGTAGAGCTTTCACCAGCTAATTAGCAGAAAGGCGAAATAGCTGGTGAAACTACAAAAAGAAAAATTTGGAAAGTTAAGCTAGAGCAAAGTGATTTTGGAGTGATTAAAAGGATATGGGAGTATCAAAGGATTAACCACCAAATCAAGAAGTATTCGACATCAAAGATTCGTGGAGGTTTTTGGGACTAAATGCTAAATTTGGTCAACTAAAGTTTTGGGTTATAGTTGTTGAAAGATTTCCATCTACATAATACATGTGTCTTTACCCTCCACGACACATCAGAGTCATATAAGTGATGAAGACCAGATGTCAAAGATCAACAAAGAAGACAGTTTGAGTGCTAGAAACTAGTTCTTTTTTATTATCCATTTGTATTTAGTCAGTTTTACTTTCTATATTTAAATATACAGATCCAATTTTTTAGGATCTTAGACTTTTTGTAAGGGATATAAATGCCTAACTTTTTAAGAGATGAGGGTTCAATCTGGGAATACATTTTTGGCTACTATTATAGACTCTTATTGGATAATAGAATCACAGTCTCCTTTTGTCTTCAATATGAGAATTGCTCATGCATTTTATATTTCTGTACTTTACTTCAGTTTGTCTCAGCTTCTAAAGACTGTTATCTCTTTATTAAGCTCATAAACTTGAATTGAAGGATTTCTTGCTATCTTGTATTAACCCTACACCTAGTTGTATTTGGTAATCAAGATTAGTATTCTTCATCCCCTATTTAAAATATCTTGTCTGATTATTGATTTCTAAAAGCACTGTTTTATTTGAATGTATGATGAGTTGTCTATTTCATTAATCATTGAGTTATCCTATTGTTCCAAGCACACCTAATTATCATATTCTTAAGTTACCAAGCATCTTTAGCCTACAACCCTAAAGAGTTTCTTGGAGAGATAACACATACTAGCCTTGTTATCTGAGTTGGAACATTACCATTTTGAGTCCTTTTCCATTTGACCCTACAAAATACTATCACATTCACATATAAACCTGATGGGTACTGGGCTTTCCTTCCATGCAATCTGAAGGTGATTCCTAGTGCTAACAGACACCAAGCTCACCAAATCCATGACCTTCCACCCCCAAATGGATGGCCAAACCGAGGTCGTTAACAGGATGATCATGTATATTTTGTACATGTACAATTCCAATCATCAAAACACATGGGATGAGAGTCTTCCCTATGTTCAACACAATTACAACAAATCCATACATAGCTAAATTGTCCACATCCCTTTTTAGGTGGGGTTGGGATTTCAACCATTGGGTCCCATGGATGTTGCACTACCCTTTGTGTCCACACAGGAAGAATCGTCCCATATGCAAACCGAAGTTGACATATCCACCAGGTTCATTGAATGAATCCAACACATCTACCAATAGATTTAGGATATTTTTCAGAAGTCCAAATCCAAGTACAAACAACACCATGATCAACATCAGGTGCCACACAAGTTTCAGGTGGGAGATAAAGTTTGGTTACAATCGCATAAAGAACACCTTACAAAACCCCATCGAAAGATTTGTCCACTCTTCTATGGACCTTATACCATCACCAAGTATGTGGGTGACAATGCTTTTGATCTCAACATTCCCTCCTTCCTTAACTTCCACCCATTGTTTAATGTGGACCTCTTTTGGCCATAGTTTTCACCATTATTGGACACCTCAGAGGTAACAAAACAATTGGCACAGATATAGATCAACCCTGACAACATGGAACAAGAATCCATTGATCAGATCGTGGACACACAGGTCTAGGGGACTTTCCGACATACGTTTCATATTTATTGTTTTGTCAAAGCAAGGCAATTCCTGCACCAAGGCAAGTTGTTCACCCAGGGAAAAATTCAACAGAATATTCCTCATCTGACGGGGGAACTCAACAAAACAGAGACCATTACTTCCTAGGGGAGGGGGGGGGATTGATCCAAGTCGATATCGATGTTCATACACCCATTCCAATCATATCACATACATATTTCAACCTCGCAGTTTCAATTTTCATCTTGGAATTTTTTTTCTATCTTTTTCGGGTCCTAAACTCCCAGGGTTGTTTTGAGGCCCTAAATAGTGTTTTTCGGGCCTACCATAGTCATAATGAAAAAGAAGATAGACTGTGATGACAAAATTTGTATTCATTGGATAGACCTTTCCAACGGGCTATCCTTCGCCTAAAATGGAGATTGTATGCAAAAGTTACGACCCCAGGAAGTTCATGTACCGACTTACCCCAATGAGGCCCACATGACTTTTGGAAGTTCATCTCCTAGGGTTAGGTTTTTGGATGTCTAGGGTTTTTACATTCATTTTTTATGTAAAAATTCCTTTGTATCCTCATTGTAATCATCTTCTTGTGAATGAGCATAGCCATCACATCTCTTCTCAGAGATAAGCTGCCACCATTCTAGCAAGCTTGTTTCAGTCTACATTTTACAGTTTTCATCATATTTCTTATTTAATAGAAGTCAAGTTTTAATTTATCTATGTTATTATTCATTGTGTCTCTAAGTTAATATTATATATCTGTGTTTTCATTTCGTTCCGCTCATAAATTTGGATCACTGCATGCCAAAGGAACAATTCTTCAAATTGGCATATAACTCGTGTTGTTGTAGGGTTCCTAAGACCTATTGAATGTTCTTCAAATGTTCCTCCCAGGTTTTTCTGAAGATGAGGGTTTCATCCAGACATATGACCACAAAGAAGTTTTTGAATAGCCACAATATATCATCCATCATATGCATGAATGTGGTTTGGGCATTAGTCAAGCTGAAAGGAATGACCATCCACTTGAAGAGACCTTCTATAGACTTGAAGGTTGTCTTCTATACATCATTTTTCTCAATCTACATCTGGTGGTAGCCTGAATTCAAATCAATCTTACTGAAAAAATTGGCTCCCTTGAGCGGATCAAGAAGATCATCAATATGAGGGATTGGGTATTGGTTCTTGACTGGTATCTTGTTTAGGGATTTGCAATCAATACAAAGTCACCATGTCCCATTCTTCTTCTATACCAGAATAATTAGGCTCCCATAAGGTGAGGAGATCAGTCCAATGTGGCCCTTAAAAATAAGTTCTTAGATCTAGCATTTGATTTCTTCTTGATTTCTTCATTCTCCATAACAGAACCTTCATATCGCTCTATGTCGGGAACATATCGTGAACATTGTTATGAGGAAAATATCTCTATGGCTAGGGTAAACCACAACAGACAAAAATGACTATAGAAATCAACTCTATTCTCAAGTATGCTATATAAACAAATATGTTAGCAAGACAAGATAAAAGGCCTACCTTGTCTAGATGTTCGATGAAGTCCATCGTTGAGCACTTGACCCAAAGCAATATACCTGCAACTAGTCCTCAAAAATCAAGAAAAGAAAGAATATGGTGATAATATATGATGTTAGCAAATTCAATAGCATAATCCATTAATATACATAACAAATACTCCCATGGAATAATAATTCAAATATTTGTGAGATATCCATTGGACGGGAAAGGAGTATTTCTATTAATATATGATCAACATAGTGAAAAAGTTATAGACTTCTTTGTCGACATGGTTCGGAACCGAGAAACTAAGTTCCTTCTAGCTGGGCCTCCACCACTTCAATCCTCCACCAAATGCAAGCGCATAGAAGAGAGACAATGAAGTTCTCAATCAATAAGGGAAGAGCTTGGGGGATGAACACTGTGTTCATACTTAAAGGACAAAGGGATGCAAACTCAATATGAATTGAATAATTTCTCCAGAGTAACTTTGCTCTCAAAGTTGAATTCTTTCTCCTCTTTCCATAGCTCAGAATTGGCCAATTTATAGCCTTCAAATGGAATCGAAGGGTCATTTCAGAACGTTTCTAGTATAAGGAAGGCCAATGATCATTCATCTCCTGTCGTGACATGGAAACTTGACACCGTTTTTCATTTTTGGGCACAAATCCCGATGTACATGGGTTGTAGTGGTGAAACCTGTGTATATGCATGTTGTATAGTAGAAAAGGTATGTATATATGGAAAACATGTATTTTATCTCTAGGATTTGCAAAAAGGGGTGAAAATACTGCATAGGGAAAAGGAAAAAGGCCCTCTGTGCAATATTGCATAGGTGAGGCAAATCTTTCTATAACAAATACCCTCTAATGTGTGAGGTCAAAGGAGTATCTACGATGGCCGAAATACATTATAAAAAACCCATAAGTGGAGTGATGGGGAACCAACTGGAAGAAGTAGTTTCTCATTACATTCTACATTGACTTTGCATACACAACTGCCAATTTGAATTACATTGCAGATCCATGTGAAAAATATACCAAACAATTGTCTGTGGCCATGAATAGGAAAATAAAAATGGGCTTACATTCCATAGGCTGTCATAGTCATGAAGAAGGCCCAGTAGAACTAGTCTCAAAATCAATCTGAAGATGTTTGTATACCATGGAGTACAATCTGAGCTCCCATGACCACTGAAGTCATATAGGTATTGGTACAATGAAAAGGAAGCAACAACTCAGGAAAGCTCTGGACACATACTGATG